>BQNB010044318.1:0-37473 GCA_026074375.1 Tanacetum coccineum | reverse complement strand
AGAGTTTTTCCATGGCGATGCCATATAATGGATCGGTTTTGGGTGTAACATACGATAGCGACTGCCTCGACCCATAGAAATAAAGGATCTTTTGCGTAGATTAACATTGTTCGGGCGGCTTCAACAAGAGTACGATTTCGCCTTTCAACGACACCATTTTTTTGTGGAGTGCGCGCAACCAATGTTTCATGAGAGATACCGACACTCTTATAATAGCTACACATAGTTTGATTAACAAACTCAGTTCCATTATCTATACGAAAGTTCCTGACAGTTGCATTCAATCTAACTTGTATCATTTTCAGAAACTTGATTATGAAATCAGGAGCTTCATCCTTTGATGCTAAAAACTTCACCATGTGAACCGAGAGCAATCATCCACGATGACGAGGATGTACTTTTTCCCATTTATACTTGCAACACGCATAGGCCTACAAAGATCCATGTGCAGAAGATATAGTTTTTCCTGATTGGTGTCTTCAGATTTAGGTTTATGTGATTGTTTCTTGCTTTTCCCCATTGCACATGCCGAACACAGTTGATCTTTTTCAAATTTTAATTTGGGAAGACCTCGTACAAGACCATTTTTAGCTAAATGATTAATAACACCAAAGTTCAAATGTGACAATCGTCGGTGCCATAACCAAGATTTGGTCTTTGAGGCTTTGGACAAGAGACAAATAAGGGAAGACGCCATCATATCCCCAATTGACAGTGTATAAAGGTCGATTTCCCGAGATCTTGAGAGTAAATCAACACCTTCCAGATTACGAACAGAACACGTATGTTTTTTGAAAGCTACTTCAAGATCTGAGTCACAGAATTGACCAATGGAGAATAGATTGTGTCCTAGTCCTTCCATATAATAAACCCTTAAAATTGTGATATTCCCTATCTTATGATCACCATACCCCATAATCTTTGCAATCTAGTCGTTATTGAACTTGACAGTACCGAGAAACTTGTGAACAAAATTGGTGAGCTGAGAGCGATCTCCAGTCATATGCTTTGAGCATCCGGAGTCCAAATACCACAAAACAATCTGGACAACCTGTCATTAACAAGAAAAGAAGAAGAAGGAGCAACTAAAGTTTTGAATCCTCGAGATGTATCGGGTTCCGTTTTGTTAGAAATCATAGATTTTGCAATCTTAGATTTTCTATTGGAACCAATAGTCTTAGGTACCTTAGGTCTGCTGGTATAAACCTTAGTTACTATAGGTTCTTGTGCAACTACTTCTAGAGGAATAGGTTCTCTAAGAGGTACTTCATTAGTGGCGGTAATCCTAGTTAAAGGGCACGTATTTCCAACTAAAGTGAAAGTCCTTCCTGTAGGTCTCTAGTTATATCCAATTTTAGTAAACACTTTTCCTGTAGGTTTCCATTCTTCTTTCTTTTTAGCTTTCTTAACAATTTTAGATTTGAAACACGCATTCATATCAGAAACAAATTCAAGAAAGCACAATTCATGTCTAGCATCAAACATAAAACTATTACATTTAACGTACATTAGCTTAGAATTTGTATTTAATTTGGAATGCTCCACATTTGTATTTCCAAATGGTTCAACAACACAATTTGGTTTATTCAAACAAGACTTAACTATCCTAGAGTGGTCTTCTACTTTATTCTTTTTCTGGGTACTACTTAAAATCTGCAGGATCCTATCATTCTTTGTATTATCTATAGACTTTGACCTGTTAGATTTAGTAGACCAGCTTACTCCTGTAGAAGTTAAAATAGAATTGTTAGTGGTATGTTTTGCATGTGTTTGGGAAGAGCCTAACTGTTTTTGGGATGTGCTTAATGATATGACGGGTTCAGCAAACCTAACTGACTTCTTCTTGTTGATAGGCGTGACAACAACTAATTTCTCACTAGGTTTGTGAATATCAAGGCAAGTATCTCTAACATAGCCTAGCAACTCTTAAATCAGCTTAACATACTTATGGGCAGAGTAAGATGCACTATCTAAAGGGTTTAGTGATTTAGCTTGTTCGACTATCTCCCTAAGAATAGCAACTCGTTCCATAGTGTGCTTAAGGTAGTATATGTGAGTTTCCTTATTATTCTTATCCTTAGGAGCCAATGTTACTAGTTTAAGCTTATACATGCCTCGAGCAATAGAGGTAGCGTTTGACACTTGGGCAGCATTATCAACTATGTCCTTTCCTTTTAATTACCTAAGATAATTTTTAATGCTGTTATGACAAAAACCTTTTCCTGAAGTTGAGCATTTAAATCAATAATTTTAACAGACTTTTTATTTAATCGATTAACCAAAGATTCAGCATGTTCTTTAGCACAAACACGTGATGGTTTAATTAAATCATAGAGTTGTTTATAAGTCTGTTTCAAATGCTCATTTTCAGTAATTAGTTTTGCCACCCTATGTTCCAGTTTAATGTTGATGGTCTCAATCTCATCTATGTCATTTTTCACACTGTTTGTGGTGGAAGTTTTATTCAAACATTTAATGTTTTCCTTCAACTTCTTGATTGTTGTGTCTTTTGCTTGAAGCTTAGCTTTTAAATTGTTCAATTCAAACAAGTGATCAAATGCAGGTTTAGTTTGGTTCGCAGATGTGTTATTCCTTTGAAAATTTTCTTTATTGAGTTGCATTGCAAGTTCAAGAGAAATGCAGTGTTGTTCAAGTTTAGAAAAGCTTTTTGAAAGTCTATTATACTTATCTTTTTCAACCATGTTGTGTTGTTTGATAAGCTCAGCTTCAAGTTCCAAACACTTGTTGCACTTTTCAACATAGTTCACAGAATCATTCATAGCAACAGGAGAGTTCACATTCACAGAAGTATTCATATCTAAATAAGAATTCACAACAATATGAACAATATCTTGAGAAATGATTTGATCCAAGAGTCGATCATTTTTAATCAAAAATTGTTTCTTTTGAATTTTAAAGCACTGTTTGTCTATAAAATACTATTGAACAGTAGCTTCTATTTGGTTAAAAACTGTTTATACTTCCATTACCACATTTAAATGATCTTTATCAAAAATATTGAATATGTCTTTTAAGGTCTTTAAAAATGGAATTATTTCTTTTAGAAAAACATTTTTAGTGTGTTCAAACCCCCATTCCCATTCTGTTAAAGCATCAGGTGTAGTCCGCTTTTTTGCCACAGTGTCAAATTGGCCAAGATGGTATTTAAGCTTTTTAAGGCTTTTATTAACCAGGCTTACCTTAGGAAGTTCCCGAGGAACCTCAATTTTGACAGATGATGAAGCAGATTGGTCAGTATTAGGGTGTGAAGTTTGTAACAAGAAAGCTTGTTCATCAGACAGTTCTTTTTATGGGACAAAACGTTTACCAAAATCTTTAGATAATCGATTTAACTCAGCATAATTAATTGGTTTGATGTTAACTTTCTTTTCTAAAACATTGGATCACTTTGTTTTAAAAGCATTTTGGATCGACTCTCTCCCTCAAGCATCATAGTCTCTTCTGAATCAGCAATTGAAATCACATTTTTTTCCTTAGCAATAATACTACCATCATAAAGCATTGGCCTAATCTGCTGAGCTTTCTTAAGATAGAAAGGATTTTGAAAACCAAGAGCTTGTTTAAGGTTGTTATCTCGTGAGCATATGCATAGTTTGTGCGGATTGACCCATTTTATAAACACAGATATTGTCCAGTCGTTTATTTCTTGTTCCAATGCAATTTCTTTATCAATATTCTTTGTTTCCTTTTCCTTGGATTTGTTTTTGAGAACATTAAATGTTTCTATTAACAATTCCTTTTCCTTTAATTGTTCAAAAAGAGTTTGTTTAAGATAGTTAATTTCTTTTTCAAAATCCACAAACTGTGCATTTCTCTCTCAAATTATATCATCCATTATAAGCTTTTCTCTAGTACTTAAATCCATTTGTGTCTTTCTTCTTGCAATTTTCACTGTTCTTTGTAATCTTTCCAGCTAGCAGATAAGGATTCATTTGCAATTAGTTGTCGTATTGACCTTGTTACAATTAGTTACTTGATTTGACAGTTGTTCAAACATAGATAATATCATGGCATCTTGTTGTGCAAAAGAATTTGTATCCTGAACAGCAGATACTGTTGAAGTAAGGAATGATATTGCTATCACTAGTTATCTCATTCTCTGGATAATTCACAAGATAAGTTTCTTCAGAATACGGAATCTCTTGCACACTTTGATTTAGCATATCATTATGATTGTTTTCAGAGTGAGGTACCTCAGAGAGAACATCTGATCCGAAACTAGATAAATTGGCCATAAGAACTGCTTTGGCTGTAGAGATATCATCATAGTAAGAATCATATGCATCCAAATCATCTGCTTGATAAACTGCATTGTATGTAATGACCGTTTGTGTAACCGGACCTTCTGCAACTTTAGGGTCTGCCAAAAATGTCAATTCCTCCTCATTCAAAACTTTACCATATCCTTGTGCTTCAACCAAAAGAACTATATCCTAACCATGTAGGCATCCTTTTCCTCTGTTGCTAGGCACTGTCTTGCCGTGTGACCTTCCCCTTGCCAGTTAAAAAACTTCACAACCCTTTGTTGACCTGAATTATTCCCTCCTGGTCATGAGATGTTAGCCCTTGTTCCAGAAGTACCAGCAGTAAATGAATTTTGTCTCCCCTGAACTGGTTGAACAGTCACCCTTCCATCATGAGTAGTTGCTTGTTGTCTTGGGTTGGAAGAATTTCTTAGCTGATTGTTGGTAGATGGAAAACGAGATGTGACGACAGTAGTCAGAAATGACATCATTTTGTTAATGGCATCAATATGTTCATCTCTTTGCTTAAACACAGGAACTGCTAAACCAGAGTCTATCTGAGAAAATTTAGCAAGATGTGTTTGTTGATTAATTGTGGAGACAATATATTTAATTTGAGGAATGGATTATGGTTGTGGACAAGCATCTTGATGTACTGTGGATGAGTAAGCATTAGGATACGGTGCTGTCAGATAAGTAATTGCATTTGAAGGTGTGGATGGATAAGTAGTTGAGTAATGATATGTGGGATGAATTGATTCATATTGAGGAAACTGAGATGGTGAAAACTGTTGTTGGAACTAAGGATTGTTGTATGAAGACTAATAAGCGTTGAAGTGAGACGGTGTCATCTGATGATTCACAACTAGTGCATGTTGATCTTGACTGTGTTCACGCATAATACGAATTTCATTTGCATGGAGTTCATGTTGTTCAAGATATTCATTAAGCTGATCGAAGTTGGTAGTGTGCAAATCTTTTACAAGTTTGACATCAGTTACAAACTTATTCCATTCAGATGGAAGACTGTTTAAGAACTTGGTATTGACTTGAAATTGCTCCAATTTCATTTTGTAAATGTTCATGTCATTGATCGACTGAGTAAATCTTAAGTAATACTGATGAAGTGATTCTCCCTTGATGTAAGCAAACTTATCAAATGCATCATACAGTTTACACTCCCTTTCCTGCTTTGTCAATGAAGTACCTTGCATTAGTAGTTGAATTATTTCCCATAGATCCTTGGCAACTCTGTGATGATTAACGAGTAAATAGACATCAGATGGTAGTCCTTGAAGAATGATATTAGTTGCCTTGAGATCACAATCAGCTTGAATTTTCTCAGTTGCAGACAATTCCTCATATTTCTTTGTCTTGGTCATACCATTTTCTTCAATCGTAGGCCAAATGAGTGGACCATGTTCGACTGATTCAAGTATCATTCTTCCATGTTCTCTGTTTTGCATGTATAGTTCCATTCTGCTTTTCCAAGAATCATACAGGTCTTTGTCCAACATTGGTGGACGATTGTCCGTACCAGAAAGTAACATGAATTCAGCAAGAGTAGTCATTGTTACTTAGGTTTGTTACAAGATTACTTGTTGATCGAACAGTGATAAGAAGTAATTGTGTTAAAGTGATGTCTTTTGGTCTTGAGATTACACGGGATTTTACAATTCTTGATGAAACTAAAAAATAAGTAAATATTTCACGGGATTTTATACACCACAGAAAAACCATATAAATCTTTTAGAAGCAATGTATAAATCTCCTAGGAAAAATGGTATAAATCTACCAAGGTAAGTGTATAAATAACCCAATTGTAGTGTATAAATCACCCAAGATAAATGGTATAAATCGCCTAATGAAATGGTATAAATCGCTTGTATAAATCGCCTGAAGGAATACGTATAAATCGCCCAAGGTTATCAACACGTATAAATCGCCCAAGGTTAACTGCACGTATAAATCGCCCAAGGTTATTATCACGTATAAATCGCCCAAGGTTATTATCACGTATAAATCGCCCAAGCTTAGAAGATGTATAAATCACCCAAGCCAAAAGCGTATAAATCACTCAAGGTTAATACTACGTATAAATCGCCCAAGCAACACGCGTATAAATCGCTCAAGTTTAATACTACGTACAAATTGCCCAAGCAACACGCGTATAAATCGCCTAGTATCTCCAGTACGTATAAATCGCCTATACCAAACTTCAAAACCTTAAAAGACACACTTTTTGACGTTTTTTCTTAGTTTTTCTCGTACAACTAGTAGTTTTAAGCCTAAAAAAACCTTAAAAATGCAAACTTTATGGTTTTTGAGACAAAAAGTTTTTAAATCAAGATTCGTACTTTTAAAACCTTCGAATAAATTTTTTTTGTAAAAGGTGACGTTTTCTTAGATCTTTGTTTGCACACCTTGTATAACTAAGATACTAGATCCTTAATACCAAAGTATAAGGTCTTTTAGTGTTTCACAAAACAATGAAATCAAAGAAAAAAAATCCAAAAATGACGAGAAGAAAAGCTAAACAAAAAACACACATAAGAAACTTGTTTATCACCTCATGGCTCTGATACCAATTGTAGAATATAAGTAATCTTTAAACACACACATAAGTATGAAGAAATCTAGAGAGAGAAAGTGAGTGAGAGGTTGCTTCTAGTGAGAGGAAGTAAACATGAATAATATTAGATTAGTGTGTGAAGAATGAACCAACCAACACCCTCTCAATGTGTGGAGAGGGTATTTATACCTAAATATGGCCGACTATGGCTTAAGTCCATGGGCTTTCCATGGGCTTTTTCTTATCTAGCCTATTTAGTTTCCAAATAATACTATACGATCTATCTAACGATATAATGAAAGTGACTGATACTTTTCGTATTCCTAACAATATGTCTATTGTATGCTCTCTATCTCAAATGCCATGAGCAGACTGATCTGGTTATAGCTCTAAGGCTTTTTATTCGAAGAATCGTTCTCAAGAAAAGGGTCGAAGACGTTCAACTTGAGGTAGAAGGTTATCAAACAAAGCTCAACATCACAAGGCCACAAGTCAGGTGTGATGGTCTTGAAGATAAAGAACCATACACAATCATGTACGAACCAAGAGGAGTGGTGTATCTGAATGATGAGGTGTCATTTTATACACTTTTTCGGGGTCATTTACCCCCCTAAATCGTGCAAATATGTCCAAATTATGTACTTAATCCTTCCTTTTTATATTTTCAGCACTTGGATGGATTTTGGAGGATATACACGTAACTTGGGCTCATTTGGAGAAGAAACATACAAGACTACGACTCTACACCAAATCTCTTAAAGAATACGCGTACAGTGCATAGAGACGGCGTCACATTTTATTGTGACGGCGTCATGGCTTACAAAGGACGACGTCAAACTTCTTGCGATGGTGACAGGATCTAACCGACTTAAAGAAGCCCTAGAAGATTCGATGGGGAGACGACATCAGGATTATAACGGGACACCGTCGCACCCGTTTTCCTATATATACAAACTCGTTTTTAGGGTTTTAAGTGTGTAATTTTTGGGAACCGGACCATACTTTTAGAAGACGATTATAGCTGCTATTTAGGCCGTTTTTAGTTTGCTAAACCCATATTGTATCAGCCTTAATTACATGTTTCAGTCAAGTGAGATCTCCTATCTTTTATCATTCAATATGTATATGTGTTATATGATTGATTCTTGTTCTTCATTTCCTTTTAACATGCTAGGCTAGATCCTTTAGTATTTACTTATGATTGCATACAAATTAGTTTGTAGAAACTTTTAATGTTGCTTCTTGTGATGGATGTGCATGTTAGGCTTTAGAAAACTAGCCATAAGATATTAAATTATCATAGACGTCTAGGGAAACATGAGTGCATAGAAAGGATACCATCGGTAACAATCTTCTTACTACCTTACCCCTAATATCGTTGATCCCTCATAAGTGTTTTAATGCATGTAATGTACTCTTAGGGGCCTTGTAATAGTCTTCATACTACCTTACTTGTGCGTTGCCTTAACTAAATATTACGTAGACAGCGTTTTCGTGTATTTTGCTCATGAATAAGGAAATACTTACACAGATCATCACAAGTGTGACAAAGCAACAAGATTAGGAAAAACAAACTAAGAAGTAGTGCATGATTAAATAAATATGTTCGTTTATCATATAGTTATCACCATAGCAGTTTAGATTTATATTTTGTTTAATTAGCTAAATCCAAACCAAACCTCTGAAAACCATAATTTTACCTATTTTCTATAAAATATAAAAATACAAAAATAATCTTCTCTCAATCTTTAGACCTCTGTTATATTTTGTTCGAGCCTTCCTAACCTATTCCCCTAGAGAACGATAACAACCCCCCGAGTCTTGCCTATACTACACTACAACGGTTAGGTATACTCTCTAGGGAGTTGTAAAACTTCTTGGGAAGTTTGCAACAACCCACATCAAGTTTTTTGCGTCGCTGCCAGGGAATAGTTAGGTTTTGAACTTTATCTAGCTTAGGTCTACTCACTTGATTCCTATCAAGTGAGATTTTAATTTCTGTTTAATAGCTTTATTTAGTCAATCTTTTTCTTTATTCCCTCTGTTTTGTGAATCTTTTCGTTGACCTCCATGGGAGACGAAAATCCTATCCTTACTCTTGGAGATTACTCTAGACCTGGGCACAAGGGCTATCGAAACACCATCGAGCTCCCCGATGGGAACAATGTGATGCCTCTGCGATCCGACACCATCTGGTTAGTGCAAAACGGATGCTCGTTCCACGAACTTTGGTCCGAGGATCCAAACCAACATCTTAAGATTTTTCTAAACTAGTGGACTCACTTGACCTTGATGTTGCAAACAGGGAAAGGGCGCGCCTATGTTTATTTCAATTTTCCTTTCGCGATCGTGCTAGCAATTGGCTTGAACGTCTTCCTACAGGAACCATCTCTACCTGAGAGGATCTTACTACTTGTTTCCTTGCTCAATTCTTTCCACCGGGAAGGACCGCAAAACTCCGAAATGACATCTTGATGTTCCAACAACATCAATATGAATCTATTTTTGAAGCATGGACTCGTTTCAAGGACTTACTCCAAAAAGTCCCTCATCGTGGCATCGATCTTTGACTCCAAGTCCAAATCTTTTATGACCATGTCAATCCCGCCACAAGACTAACCATCAATCAGTCAGTCGATGGTAAGCTTCGTGACAAAAATGCCAAAGAATCATGGGCACTATTAAAGGACCTAGCCCTTTATGACAACGAAAGTTGGAATGACCCAAGGGACTTCGCTAAACTAGTCAAGGCAATCTCTTTGCCTCAAGATGTCCCGAGTACATCCGATCGTCGTCTCATCGAGCTTAAAAATTAAGTCCAATGCTTGATGGAAGCTCATCTTGCTTCTAAATCATTCGTTTAAGTGAACAAAATCACTTTTTTATGCGAGAGCTGTAGTGGTCCCCATGAAACTCAATATTGCATGGAAAATGCCAAGCAAGCTTTTGTTGATTACGCATCCTCGTGTACTGACGGAGTGGGAGGCAAGTGGTTCACTTTCAAACCTAAGCAAAAGAATATAGGTGACACATATAATCCGTCATGTAAAACTCACCCGAACCTTAGGTGGATGCAACCTCAAAATTCTCAAAATAATTTTCCATACCCAACTAATCGTTTTCAGCCCAACGGTTCATTCCTGAATCGCTCCTTCAACAATAATCCTCAAAATTTTAATAATCAATCAAATCTTGAAGGATTGGTGTCTAACTTCATGGCATCTCAAGATGCCAGATTGTCTAAGTTTAAAGCCGATTTCAAGCAACAACAAGGCGAGATGACCAATAAAATCAAAACAGTCTTGAAGGCCATCAATGATCGAATGACGGAGCACTCCCAAATGACACGGTTAAGAACCCGAAACTGAATGATAATTTCACCTTTCCAATTTTGTTTGCTCGTTCTTACCCAATGGAAGACCCCCAATGCTCATCCCATCCCCTCAATTTGATCAATGCCATTAAAACATGTTCCAGCCAAGCAAGCAGTCTTCAAAAAGACCAACTGCAAATGGTCAACAAAATTGGAACATCAAAACCAAAAGAACCTACAAAAGCCTTAGAAGATAAATTTAAGGATTTACATCTTAACCTACCAGTTCTTGAAGTTCTAGCTCATGCTCCAATGTATAATGCAATTCTAGATAAGTATGTAGAGAGTTTAGAGTTAGGAAAAAATAGGTCCGTGTTCATACATGGCAAAACGCTTGAGAAATGAAGGATCCTGGATTATTCACCTTACCATGTAGCCTAGGGGACTCCAAGACTTTTGATACCTTAGCCGATTTAGGATCCTGCGTGAATTTAATCCTACTATATCTCTTCAAAAAGCTAAAAACTAGATTACAAGAAGAGACCGATCATGTTTTTGGGTTAGCAGATGGGACTAAGTCTTATCCCGTAGGAATTGTTAAAAATATAGAGGTCCACATAGGAAGGTTAAAACTTTTTGATGACATCTACGTCATAGACATGGACAAAGACCCTGCTACCCCATTACTCGTAGGAAGAGGATTCTTAGCAACCGCTAGTGCAGTGATAGATTGTAAAAACGCCAAAATAGCGGTTGGAGAAGGAGTTACTAGGTCAATATTTGGGGTAAAATAAATTGACCCAGGTGACGAGAAAGTACCTTATTGGACCACCTTAGAAAAACGAGAGTGTGATACACCATGACCTAGTACAGATGAAATAGGTGCCTGAACCCCTTGCTATGCCAAGAAGGACTTCGTTGATTACCATCTGCCCGATGAATGGGAAATCGCTAGAGATGCCGAGTTTAACCCATTTGAGGATGTCCTAGTATTTAGAAGGATGGTGGAATTCTTAGGAGTTATACCAATAAATCTTAAGGTAAATATGTGGGAGTCAGAAGATATGATAGAAAATAAGATAGATTGGAACAAACCACCAAAAAGAGGGGATGGAGCGGGGCATGCTAAGATTAGATTGATCGATCCGGATGGAGAGGAATTCACTAAAACCTTCCAATCCATTCCCACCACTAGAAAGTTGCCAGAGAAAGCTTTAGAAGATGAATTTAAGAATTTGCATCTTAACCTACCAGTTCTTGAAGTTCTTGCTCATGCTCTAGTGTATAATACAATTCTAGATATGTATGTGGAGAGTTTAGAGTTAGGAAAAAATGTGTCCACATTCATACAGGGAAAAACGCCTGAGAAAATGAAGGATCCTGGATTATTCACCTTACCTGCAGCCTAGGGGATTCCAAGGCTTTTGATACCTTAGCCGATTTAGGGTCCTGCGTGAATTTAATCCCACTATATCTTTTCAAAAAGCAAAAAACTAGATTACAAGAAGAGACCGATCATGTTTTTGGGTTAGAAGATGGGACTAAGTCTTATCCCGTAGGAATTGTTAAAAAATGTAGAGGTCCACATAGGAAGGTTAAAACTTTTAGATGAATTCTATGTCATAGACATGGACAAAGACCCCGCTACCTCATTACTCATAGAAAGAGAATTCTTAGCAACCGCTAGTGAAGTGATAGATTGTAGAAAAGCCAAAATAGCGGTTGGAGAAGGAGTTACTAGGTCAATATTTGGGGTAAAAGGAATTGAGCCATGTGATGAGGAAGTACCTTATTGGACCACCTTAAGAAAACGAGAGTCTTATACACCACGACCTAGTATGGATGGATTAGGTGCTTGAACCCCTTACTATGTTAAGAAGGACTTCGTTGATTACCATTTGCCCGTCGAATGGGAAATCGCTAGAGATGCCGAGCTTAACCAATTTAAGGATGTCCTAGTATTTAGAATGATGGTGGAATTCTTAGGAGTTATACCAATAAATCTTAAGCTAAATATGTGGGAGTCGGAAGATTTGATAGAAAATAGGATAGATTGGAACAAACCACCAAAAAGAGGAGATGGAGCGTGGCATGCTAAGATTAGATTGATCGATCTGGATTGAGAGGAATTCACTAAAACCTTCCAATCCATTCCTAACACTAGAAAGTTGTCCGATAAAGAGAATCCAAGCGAGATTATCGACTTGGATCATTTTCATGACTTCTAGACGTGTGACTCCGAGTCTAGCTACAAGACTCGTTAAATAAACAAAAGCGCTTGTTGGGAGGCAACCTAATTTCTTTAAATTTAATGCATTTTAGGAATATTTGTGTATCTTGTATTAGTCTTGTGTCATGTGATTGTGTTAATTAATCTTAGGTTTTATGTAGTACTTTTGCATGAAATAATTCATAGAATTGCGTGCAGAAAATTTTCCCAAGAAAACGAATGTGAAATTTTCACAGTGCCTAGAGACGGCGTCAGGATTTTTCCTGACGGCGTCACGTCTCCAGCTTGTGAAAATTCAAATTTTTTTAGTATTTTTGAAAAACTAATTTTGTATAATTTCCAAAATTTGTGATTTTCTCGAAAACCTGCATAAAACCTTGATTATATTAACACATTCAACCTATCTTTACTGCTTTTATAGAGTCAACCCTAAAAGTTTTGTTGTATATATCATTATCCCGATGATTTTACGCCAGGTGTAATTGTCTTTGTATTTTATTTAGAGGTTATATTTGATGAGAAGAAGCTTTGGAGTTCTTAGGAGTTTCATATGGATGATTCTTGGATGACGATTTAGCCAGTTATCACATGTTTCTTCTCCATTATTGAGCAAACCAGGGGAGTACTAGTTTCTTTTACTCTTTTCCTTTTCCCTTTACTCATTTTACGAGTACTTTTAAGAACATTAGGGATAATGTTCATCTTAAATGTAGGGAGGAAATAAACCTTAGAAACTATTCCTTCAATTTCCATTTGCTTTGTCCTTAAAATGATGTGTAATATACTGAAACATAGCGTAGAAGAAATTTTTGACCAAAATTTTAGAAAATTTTATGACACATACCGACGAAAATTGAGTAATATTAGCGTCTCATGGATAGGAATTATATGACTAGAATAAAAACCCTCTAAAAATTCCACCCCAAAAATGTGAGGTTCGCCCTTAGATCTTTAGGAATTCGGGTATCCATTTTTGATACCTAAGATAGTTTTACCTTTAGCTTTCTCGAGTTAAGATTTGAGAAATTGCATATGTCGCGTTCTTGGATGTGTTCATGCATATGTGATTTTGTCGCATTTCTGGAGCATTGGTATCGGTTAAAATTATATGAGAGTGTACCGGTAGTATATTAAATTCTAGAACTTATTTTTGTGTTGCATCCCGATACCATATAGTGAGTATTAGGATTTGCTAAATGATAAGAGGCACTAGGATTAACTCATGTTTTAAACCTGTATTTGTTATTATGGTTACCTCGATCATATAATTATCCCACACCTTTGCCATGCACTCATTTTTATGCAAGATTCCCCTAGTACACCCCTCCGAGCTTATCCTTTTCATGGTTCTCGTAATTTTCTGGTGGATTCCATATTATTAATGAAGAGCATTGTTACCCTTAACCGATTGTTACACCCAAATTGCCTTAGCCTTACTTGTATGTACTCGTTTTTAGTACATTATTGTTTTAACCCAAATTAATTATTTGAGTACATGGTTGCTAAGTTTTTATCCTTATATATACAATTTTGGAATGATTGGGATTCATGATAGTATTTATTTTGCGGAAGAATAGGGAAGAAAAGTTAAATCATTACCCCCATATTTGTTCGATAGTCTCCATGTTATGTTGATCCACCTCAATTCGGGTCATTAGTTAGCTTATGTATTGAGTATCAAAAACTCAAGTGTAGGGGTATGTTGTTATAAACCTAAAGTTATGTTTCATTTATTTAAAAAAATAGAAAAGAAAAAGAAAAGAGATTGATGTAGGGTATTGTAGAGTTTGTAAATCTTTGTCTGAGTCTTTGGCTTAGCAACCAAATCAGCGTGTATTCTTATAGATAGTTAACTCACCACTTCACCCAAATTCACCCAAAAAAGTCTCTCCCAATATATTTTCCTCCGTTTCTGGTTCATGGGTTTATTATCTTTACCCTACACCCCCACAACCCTTAAAAGACCTCTTTGATAGTAATGACTAGTACTTGTGCTTAGCGGTTGAGGTTTGATCCTTTACCAAGCCTATGATAATTTGTATGCTACGACAGGTAATAAGTGTTAATTTCCGTTTCCATTATTGTTATAATTTATTATACACCCGAGTGAAAGAGAGAATCTACACACTTATGTGAGGTGCTAGTATATGATTTCGGTGCTTTTAATTACGAGGTCTAAAAGGTTGTGTCGTAAACTGCTTTTAAATAGTAAGTTAAATGCCCCCAATATCGCTATTGTCTAGGTAGAAAAACCCATTTTCTTGAGGACAAGCAAATCCCAAGTGTAGAGGTCATTTAACCCTCTAAATCATGCTAAAATGCCCTTAAATGTTTGTTTTTTGCGTTTTTAGGCTTGGAAGAACATGTGACTTGGGCTTAATTGGAGAAGAAACGGACAAGACAACGACTCTACACCAACTCTTTTGAAAATATTGTGTACAGTGTCTGGAGACGGCATCGCAATCCCTTGCGACGGCGTTAGGACATACAAGAGACGGCTTCAGAACGTAACCGCCTCAAAAGAAACCCTAGAAGATTTGGTGAAGCGACAGCTTCAGAAAATCTGCGATGCCATCGCGGTCTATTTTCCTATATATACCCATGCGTTTTAGGGTTTTAAGTGTGTAACTTTTAGGAACCGAGCCCTAGTTTTAGAAGACGAATTTGGCTGCTACTTAGGCCATTTTTAGAGTGTCAAAACCCTCTTGTATATTCCATTAACTCATGTTTTAATCAAGTGAGATCCTTTGTCTTTTATCATTTAATATGTTTATGTGTTGTTTGATTGATTTATGTTCTTCGCTTCCTTGTAATATGCCAGGCTAGATCCATTAGTATTTACTTATGATTACATGAAACTTATTATGTAGATCTTTATTGTGTTGCTTCTTGTGATGGATGCGCGCGTTAGGCTTTATAAAACTAGCCATAAGATATTAAATTGGCATAGACATCTAGAGAAATGCGAGTGTGTAGAAAGGATACCATCGGTAACAGTATTTATACTACCTTACCCCTAATATGGTTGATCCCTCTTAGGTGTTTTAATTGCATGTAATGTACTCTTAGGGGCCTTATAATAGTATTCTTACTACCTTACTTGGTCGTAGCCTTAACGAAATATTACATAGACGGCGGGTTCGTGTAATTCGTTCATGACTTAGGAAATACATAAAACAGATTCATTACAAGAGTGGGCAATGGCAACATATATTGGAAGAAGCATTAATAAGGGGAGTAATGCATTGATTAAGTAAATAGTTCATTTACCATATAGTTATCGCCAATAGTTTAGATTAACACATCTAGTTTATTAGTTCAAAAACCACCCAACCCTCTCAACTCTAAGCCATGATTTTGTTACTTGCTTTCATAAAAATATAAAATTACAAAAAGAATCTTCTCACAACCCCTTAGACCTTTGTTAGATTGTGTTCGAGTCTTCATAACCTATTCCCCTAGAGAACGATAACAACCCCCGAGTCTTGCCTATATTATACTGCAACGATTAGGTGCACTGCCTCGAGGATTGTAAAACTTCATGTAAAGTCCTTACAAACCGCACATCAATCATGTAATTTGTTCTCTAATATTTCATGTTCTAATATGAAACTTTTCTCTTGAGAATATATATATTCTTTTAGCAATTAGGTAGTGGCTTTGAAAGCTGCAAATACGATAGCAACTTTTGGACAGGTTCATGAAATTGGAGATCTGAACCGAGGTCAAGCCATCAACCAAGTATGTATAATTGAACTCAACCAAGTACCTTTTAGTTATAATATTGTTAAAGAACAATACAAGAAAAGAAGATAGATTGTATTCAGTGCAATTTTAAATAGGAAGCTCGCAACACAAAACCTCATTACGACACTTATAAAAAGAAAATTGGTGGATCAAAATAGTTTATCAACCAAACGATTAAGACATAAAACTCAAAGAGATATACCGAGAGATAAAACTTGCATGTGTGAAAGAATGAGATGATTGCACGGATATGTAACTAGGGATGAAAACGGGGCGGGGAATATCGGGGATTGTATTTCCCATCCCCATCCCTGTTTTCCACTCTCCTATCCCCATCAACATAGGGATTTGCTTTAATCCATCCTCATTTGGGATTCGAAGATCCTCTCGGGGATTCAAATGGATTTTTCATCACTGATGAAAAAACATAAAAAAATTCACCAAACTCTTCGTAAATATAACGAATTTTGACTTTACAAAGGTTCAACAAAGTACGTCGGCACGTTGTTGGTTAATTACAATTTCAATTCAACTTTAAAGCATCGTGAACATTTTAACATCACATATAATGAAGTGTCTCAACAAACGTACATCGGACATATAGTTAGGTTAATTACAATTTCAATTCAACTTTAAAAGCCGTCAAACAACATTGTAAATTCACCTGATATTATAAAAACAATTATATATCATGTGTGTTGTATGAACAAAATAGTTAAGCAATTTGTAGTTGGTGCTTTTTACTTATATTCTTAAAGGTGTTGAATCCTACTAACATCACATACGCTTATAAATATACGTGTCGATACTCATAAACATATATACATATACAAGTTAATCAAGTATGGATATAACATAGAAATTTTAAATACATACACACTAGAAAGATCAAATGGGGTCGGGTTAAGGAATTTATGTTATCCCATCCTCGCCTCAAACCCGGTTTCATATTTCGGGGATTCCCCATCCTCGGTCATCTCGGGGATTCTCGAGTCAAATCAAGTTTGAGTATCAGGTCCCCATCGGGTATATATGTTTTGCCATCCCTATACTGCAATGTTCCACTCGAGTACCTGGAAAAGTAAAACAAAACAAACAAAATAAGTCCTGACTTTTTTCATATACTGCAATGTTCGACTCGAGTACTTGCAAAATCAAAACAAAGAAAACAAGCCCTTTATATTGAAGATAGTTAGAAGCAACTTTCATTTGTACTTGTATGATTATAAGTAAGTTTGATATGTATATTACAACATAAATCCCTTTTCACTTGTTGAGTGCAATCGATATAACTGGAGGTGCACTCTCACATCTAATGGAATTTAGTGTTTAAAGGCTTACTGCTATTTACTTACCAAAAATATATAGGCTTTTTCCCCAAGCCTTAATCATTGTTGAAAAATCGAGTCTCGATAAAGATCACATGCTTTTAAAGTGACGCGAATAGAATTCTTTCGACTCTCTTTGCTTTTGCGTCGAGAGGTATTCTTCCCAGTTCTCTTTTATGGGCAGGTGTGCTTGATACAATGACTCAGACCATCACTTTTCGAATGTAACGTGGTCCGTTACTTTTGGTTAAAATGTTGGAATTAGTTGGATCTTAATGCTCATTACCAATGCTTTATCAAGGATGCATTATTTCTTTCTTTAACCACGAGGGAATCAAAATTGATTGAAAAGCGCTTAAAAGTGTTATATACGTGCTAGTATGGCCAGTAAGGGAATTTTGAGAATAAATTTTATTTTGGCCTATGGGTATAGAGTGACGTTAACCTAGATGGTCATGGTTTTAAGATCGGTATCAATACATATGTCAGATATAATGTTGGATGGTAGATGGTTTAGGTGTCTGAGATGGTAGTTGCCTCATAAAAAATATTGAAAATAGAGAAATTAGATAGTGTATACCCATATAGGCGATAAAGATGTGATATTAGGTAAGAACATGGTTTTCAAAATCAACTATCTCTCTTTAGATTTCAAGTTAATGTAAAAAAATTATTGTTTTGAATATCCCAACCGGGCTTTTGCCTCCATTTGGTCGTTGTGCTATGATGTAACGTGCAGTCGGTCGTAACTCATAGAGAAGTTTCAAGTTATGTTTTTTTGTGACAGCTTATAGGAGTTTAAGCCAAAATGGCTAAAGCTCATACACTCGAAACATGCTAAATACATGGCCATAAAGGCAATAACCCGTTATGACCCGCCTAGGAAGAGAGTTCCCATGCAAAACATAAACAAAGAAAGCCGATGAATATGTTCAAGCAACGACTAGACTCGAATCTTATCTCTGGCTGTTATGATAGGCGAAGCCTGATGAAAATATGCAGGTAATGGCTAGACTATAATCTTATACATGTCCATTATAACAAACAACGCATGTCACTACTTCATTTGTGAAGAGATAGTGATGCGAATATCACGCTAGTACATGCAATCGTGCATAAAACATTTCATGTACCTAGCAGAGTTAATTATGTCACACCATGTGTCATTCGTGTATCCTCCCTCAGATGTCCACCATGTAGACCATCTTCGGCCATTAGAGCAAAGGGTGCAGTAACACTCAAGTTACCGCCACCTGTGCGCCACATCAGTTTTTTTCCACTTAACTTAAACCAATCTAACTTACCCAAAACAACCGCAACAATTACTTGCACTAACTTACAGTTTTGGGAACCACAATTTCATTTATTTTCAATTATTTCAAAGAATTAATATTTCATTAAAATAAAATTCAAATGACAATAACAAAATAAAAAAACTCACCAAATATAAAAAAATACGAAAAAATTGCGATAATTAAAAATACAATACGATAATAGAAAACTACGTCGATGCCTGTTCAACTTTATATTTTGCCCGAATAATATCTTTTAACATCTCGATGATTTGGGAATCTTGTGGAGACAACCCGTCAGTTTTTGTTGTGAGAAACCGCAATTCTCCAAACTTAATCACGATTCGGTCTTTCTCTTGTTGCGATTCCCGTTTGAGTTGCAAAACCGTTAGACATCATTTTCGCAAACACCGACGTTTGACTCCCCGCGGTACCCGACGAGCTCGTCTTTTTTGTCGCACGTGCTCCCGACGGACGTCGTCTCTTGTTTTCACCGAATAGCTCGGCGTTTTCTCCCGACGTGCCCTCGTCATTAACCGTTGGAATCAAAACCGGATCTGGTGCGTCCCACTTGGGGCAAGCGCGAAATATCTCCCACGACGACTCTTGACTAAACGATCTTCCTTTATGCTCATACCTAAACATCCTTTTTGTGTGCCTCAAAGCATGCATCTCATTTTCACCACTTTTAGCCAACCATAGTGCATGTTTGTGTATATCATTAAACTTTTGACAATGTGTCTTAAACGTCGCCCCACTTTGAGTAAGCATATTGGTGCGTTCGAATGGAGCCGAAGAGTTGTATGTCGAAAGAATCTTTTTCCCCAAAACACCTCCATCTTTCGGTCTCTTCTGATATTTTGATCCTCGAAAACCGTAACGTAACACGTAGCTAGTAGTTTCTCCTCTTCACTCGTCCAACGATGCTACTTTTGCAGGTATTTTTTTGGTGACTCTCGAGGTGATGGATCGGTTGGGTTTTGTTGTTGTGACGGTGGTGGGTTTTGATAATTTTGTGGTGAATTTTGTTGAGGATGCTGAAGTAGTTGTTGGTTATTCCATTGTTCTTGTGTCATATTCGACAAGTTATATTGAGTATCAAACGAGGGATATTATGAGGACGAGATTGAATGTTGAGATGAAGGTGTTGCGAGATTTGAAAAAGATAATGTGTTTGGGTTTTGAGGCATCCCAGGGTAAGTGTCGAACGAAATATCATGTGGATGTGGAGGTTGAGGCATTTTTTTGGCTATATGATTTGAGTGTGAAGTATTTGATTTGTGTGTTAAAAAATATGAGATAAAGGAGTATATATAGGTAAAGTGGGGATGAAAAAAAATGAAAAACTTACCATTAGGATTGCAACGCTTATAATTCTTTTTTCCCCAAACTAGCCGTTATATTCGAATTTTAAATTAAAAAAATTGCAAACAACGCTCGTTGGTTAACCAACGAAATAGCAAACACGGTTCGACCAACGAGCTCGTCCGGTGCAGTAACGCAACCCAATGCGAGACCTCATAAAGCAATTCAGAGGTGTGTTTTGTTTTTCCGTGACTGCACTATTTGCTATAGATCGGATTCAATGAATGACAAAAACCCTAAATGCATCCTTAAAATACCCGTGAACTTAGAAGCCTTTCAGCTAGTTGTATATATAACTCTCAACGTGTAAAATAAGAGGACCAAACAATAAAAATTGCAAAACAACAAGAACCAAAAACAGGAGGAGTTCAAAAAATTCAACAAGGCGCGTGTTTTATTCCAAACCCATATATGCCGCCTCCTAATTCTCTCTTCAAAATTTTAATCTCAAACTTTTCACTAAAACACCCAAAAATCAAAAAATGGCGGCATATTTTTCAATCCTTAATAAAACACAGACACTCACACCATTTCACACACCATCAATCTCCAATATTCTCTCCTGGTTTCTTGCTTTCATTAATTATAATAATCAGATGGCATCAAACCAGGAGAACAGCTGTGTTGGTGGTGCTCGAGTTACTCGGTTAGCGAAAAAGAGAGCAGTGGAAGCAACTGGATCTCAGTTTCAACCTGCCAACAAGAAGAGAGTTGTGTTGGGCGATTTATCCAATAATGTTGTTGCTCAGAAGATGGCGAAATGTGTGTCTAAAAAGGTTGTTCAGAAAGATGAGAATACACACAAGATTGTTGATGAAGTGAGTGATCCTCAAATGTGTGAGACTTATGTTGAAGATATTTACGACTATCTTCGTAATATGGAGGTTCGAATAATTCCCTTGTGTGAATTTTGATATGGGTTTATCTTGATTTGCATTTGTATCTTATTGTTGTTTGTTAATCATTATTTTATTACAAAACTAAGAAATGTAAATCTTGACTTAGTTTACTGTCATTAAGGGTTTGATTGTTGGCTGTTAAATTGGGAGTCTAGTACTGATTTTGTGATTTTGTTTTTGGATCCAGATGGAGGTAAAAAGAAGACCATTAGCAGATTATATTGAAAAGGTGCAAAAAGACGTGACTGTGAATATGAGAGGCGTATTGATTGATTGGTTGGTCGAAGTTTCAGAAGAATACAACCTTCTTTCGGAGTCTTTGTATCTCACCATTTCATACATTGACCGATATCTATCGCTAAACGTGCTTAACAGACAAAGACTTCAGCTTCTTGGTGTTTCTTCAATGCTCATTGCATCGTAAGTGTTACAAATTCAGTTGTTGTATTGAATTATTTTAGCTCTGTAGTTTGATTCTTTTTAGTAATACAGTTGTGTATTGTGATGTACAGAAAGTATGAAGAAATTAGTCCTCCGAATACAGAAGATTTCTGTGACATAACTGATAATACGTACACGAAGGAAGACGTAGTGAAGATGGAAGCTGAGGTGCTGAAAACACTCAAATTTGAAATGGGAAATCCAACAGTTAAAACATTTATTGGGAGATTTATTAGAACTGCACAAGAAGATTCTGATGTAAGAGCTTACTCCATTGTGATGATTAATTTTTGGGTCATTACTTGTTAGTTGTTATGCAACTGTCATTTATGTGCTCTTCTGAATTTTTGCAGACACCCAATATGCAGCTGGAGTTCTTGAGTTATTATTTAGCGGAATTAAGCTTGTTAGAATACAGTTGCGTCAAGTTTCTGCCTTCAATGGTGGCTGCATCTGTTACGTTTCTTGCAAGATTTATCCTCAAACGAAAGTCACATCCATGGGTAAGAATAATACTATTTCCTAAGTATGCTCAATACCTTTTTTTTAAGTACAAAATGTAATGGGATTCTTATGCATTATTAATATTGGTTTTACAGAATGCGGCTCTGGAACAGCTCTCAGGATATAAGCCATCGGATTTGAAAGAATGTGTTCAAATTTTACATGATTTGCAATCTAGTAGAAGAGCTGGGAACTTGGTAGCAATTAGAGAAAAATACAACCAGCATAAGGTTTGTGGTATATTATTTTTATAATTTTTTGCACCATTTTTGTTTCCATGGCTAAAAGATCTGATGAAGTTGTTTAATTTTTTGACAGTTCAAATTTGTGTCCCAATTGTCATCTCCTTCAGTTATCCCGACTTATTTCTTTGATGACATTAAAAGGTCGTAGTTTGTGGTCTGGGATAAAGGGTGGTTGTTGACTATGTATCAAACTGAGGAAGTCAAGTATTCCAACGGCAGCACACACTGAAACAGATAATTAAAACTAGGCGGATGGTCGTTTCCAGAGACTCAGCTTATACTCATGTGTTATATGGGGATTGCCTAATGAAACACAAATATGTTGCTGTAGTGGATACAAAATGATCCAAACGTGTGGAGAGACTGCAAAACATTTAGGGCAGAAAAATTTGAAGGTCTAGAAGGCTATAGAGATTGCTCCAAATTTGATCTTGTTACAGAAATGAAAAAATGATAGTGTAGGTGAATTAGCATCATAAATTTGGCGACAGTTTATTGATCTGTTTTACAATATTTAATCTACTGTCAACTCTATCTAATTGTTTGTATTCCCCCATGTATGACAAACAATATACATGTATAAATGTATTACATATACACCTTGAGGCAATAATAAACCATAAGGTCATTGACAGTCGACAGATGCCCAAAAAAGTCAGGTTCAAAGGTATCAAACTAAATTCCGTATAATGCCTTCACCTCATTAACATAGTAACGCGGTTACAAGTTTGTATTAACTTGAGATCTTGAAAGTATTCACATAGAAGGAGAGTGGTTGGATCAAGGATTCACAACTTTTTATCAAGCCGACAAACCACCACAAACTAGCAATGTCCGCGGTTGTTTTATCCGAATATGTCATCCTCGAGAATGTATTTTTTTTATTTGTTGAATGAGTTGAGTATATGTTTATAACAATAAGGGTTTTGCTAACAATAGTTGTGAGGTTGTTGTTAAGAGTTAAATTATCATTACATAACCATCATTGTATGAGTATCATTGGATAAAAATCCAAAAAAACACGAATGCTGTAAAAATGGTATCAAAACTATAACTAATCACTCAATCAATCACCCCTTTGGTGATTCTTGTAGGCAAGCACTCATTATTGATGGTTTCTTTTGTGATGGTATGCTTGTTTGTTTGCGTTTTTTTCTTCTTGTTTGCCCTTATGTTTATGTTTTTGCTATTGTGCCTATATGCGTTTTCTTTTGTCCTTTTATGTGCTTCTCTTGTGCCTATTGGAATAATTGATTTGCTTGATTATTATTGATAACAACCAATCTATATAAAGGATACAAGAGAACATTTTAGACTATGGGCTTTGGCCTAATAACATCCATATGAATGGGCCTAATACAAAATATATCGACTAATACGCCCCCGCAGTTTGAGCGGGAGATGACCGAACACTCAAACTGGTACGAAATTCCTCATAAAGCGCAGACGGTAGTCCTTTAGTGAAAATGTCAGCATAATGATAACGAGATGGTAAATGAAGAACACGAACCTGACCACGAGCAACCATATCACGAACAAAGTGTATATCAATCTCAATATGTTTGGTCCGCTGATGTTGAACATGATTAGCAGTCATATATATAGCACTAACATTGTCACAATAGATAAGGGTGTCATATAATAATGGTATATGAAGCTCTCTGAGAAGATTACGAAGCCAGGCAGTTTCGGCAACAACATTAGAAACACCTCTGTACTCAGCTTCATCACTCTATCTAGAGAGAGTGTGTTGCCGTTTGGCTAACCATGAGAGTAGATTATCTCCCAAGAAAACACAATAACCAGATGTAGACCGCCTGGTAGTAGGGCAACCAGCCCAATCAACATTGCACTCACTTTGGCAACAACCGGTTTGTTACGTGAATTACGAACTTTGGATTTGCTCTCGATGATTCTTAGGCAATCACGAGGCATTTTATCCAAAAAATTACCACCCGCGGCGGAATTCAACGAATCTTGATCATTAGAGTTCAAAGCATTATAGAAAGTATCGAGTTGATGTAATTCCGAAAATCCATGATGTGGGCATGCCCGAAGAAGATCATTGAATCGGTCCCATGCCTCGTAAAAAGTTTCATCAAATCGTTGTTGAAATCTCGTGATTTCATTTCGAAGATTTGTTGTTTTAGAAGGAGGGAAGAATTTGTTGATGAATTTCGAAACAAGATCATCCCATGTAAGAATCGATCGAGGGGGTTCTTTTTCAAGCCAAATCCGGGCGGCACCCTCGAGGGAAAATGGGAAAAGCATAAGCTTAACCGACGTACTCGGGACGTTCGGGAACTTCATCGTAGAAGTGATCTTGTTGAAATAACGAATGTGAGCATGAGGGTCTTCTTTGTCATGTCCAAAAATTTGTTTGTTTTGAACAAGAGTAAGCAAACCATGCTTAAGCTCAAAGTTGTTCTCGGTGATCTCGGGAACAACGATGGCATCCTCGTAACCCTCGGTGGGTGCTTCGAACAATTGCGCCATAGTACGATTATCGGCCATCATAACTACGGGAGGAGCTTGATTTTTAATAGGTTCCACAAGATTAAATGGTTCAACAAAAGTTGGGTTGACTTGTTGTTGTTGACGGTTAGAATTACGAGATTGAGAACGAGTGCGCATACACTAAAATGTAAAAAGAAAATTTATACTAAATTTTTTTTTCTTTTTTTCTTTTTTTATATTTTTTTGGTTTTTCAACAATGTATTCACAATATATTTTAACAACGGACAATGAGATAAGACACTTAAATCTAATAATCAACTTGCTTCTCGGTAACTCTTTAAAGAGAAAAAAGCACAAAGGAGCGGAGGAGTAGGAAAGCGCGAAGCTATTAAAAACCTTTCTCCTTTAGGGTCGTAGTTCCTAGGAACAACCTGCCTTATACCCCTCTTAAAGTTTGTTTAACTTTCAAAGGTGAACCGTACCTCGCGAGAGACACAAAAGGTAAGTTTTTGATCTTTGGTTCGAGAACTTATTAATGATAATACTTCAATTGAAAGTATTATATTGATAGTGAATTTTATTTCTTTTTATGGACAATTTTTTAAAATTTTTGATTTTTTTATTTTATATATATACTAATTATAAGAAAAATCTTTTTGTATTTTTTTTATATGAAAATAAGCAAAATAACTTCACACAGAAGGATCTTCAAACGGCTCAACAATCGTATACAATCCTCCCCGGCAGCGGCGCCAAAAACTGATTAAATTGAAACTAACCTTTTTAAATATATATATAAATTAATATATAAATAAATATATAATACTTATAAATATATAAATATAAGGATAAGAATAAAAAAATCCCCCAATTGTAGTAAACCGAAAGTATGATTCCCGGGTCGTTATCCCCAACGAGGAATGCAATTGAAAGTCGATAGTCGTTTTGATAATCGATGCTTGAATGAAACAAGATTTAGATTGGTTTTCTAAAACTACAGGAAAATAAAGGCAAACACTTCAAATCAATTAAAGAAAAACTATTTTAAACTAAAAATGCAAAACGGGAATCCTAAAAACGCGACCTAAAAACCCTAAATTATCAAAATTAAGTTCTAAAATGATCTTTTTAGCTTTTATAAGTCCTAATTAACTAAAAGATAAGAACTAAGAAAACTAGACCAAAAACGAAAGAAATTAGGGCTTAAAACACTAAAAACGTGAACGAGATTCAATCCCGTTCTTTAAAAAATCAAATTTTACAATTTTAACCCTACGAAAGCAAATCTAATTTTCCTAAGTCCTAAATGTTAAAAGAAAATTTTCTAAAAAAGAATTATATTTTTTTGACTTTTTTATAATTTTTTATGAATTAAAAACGATTTTAATGAAATTAAATGTTTAAAAATACTAAACTATTTAATAAAAATCTGAAAAAATTAGCAAAAGTAGCTTGAACAATGAAGAATCTAATAAAAATAAGCTGGGAAAAACAGCTTATCAAATAAGCTGTGAAATAAGCTAAAAACGGCTTATAAGCCAAAAGAGCCAAAATGTGTATAAGAGATTGATTTTGCAAAGTTAAACCGAAAAAGACCCAAGGGCGAGTGGTAGAGGGAGTGTGTGTAAAAACGTTTGGTTGAATTGGGGTAGAGGTCTCGGGTTCGAGTCCTGCTCACCCTTGACTTCCCCCAATTCCCAAATGTTTTTTACTTGCTATTTTTTACAACTTTTTAGAAGACTTAAAAATAAGCACTTTTTACAAAAACACTTTTTTATAAATAAAAAATAAGCACTAAAATAAGCTGTAAAGAGTGACAGAATAAGCTTGAAACACTTAATGACTTTTTTGCTAACTGTTTTACTAATTAAGCACTAAAAAGCAAACCACAAAGAGAAATAAGCTAAGGCAGATGATAAGCTATATCTAAAAAGCACTTTTGAACAAAATTAAGCAACTGCAATAAGCTAGAAAGACAGAATAATCAAAAAGCTATAAAACTTAGGAATTTTAAGCTAAAATGCAAATAAGCTCAAATAAGCTCTAAACTAAAGGAATTAAGCTAAAGTGGGCTTAATCTATCCTAATAAGCTATACTAAACCTAGAATAAGCAAATGCAATAAGCTAATAAGCCTAAATAAGCAAATTAGCTTTTTGGCCAAACTGTTAACCAAACAGCCAAAAGGCTATTTTCTAGCTTATTTTTAAGCTAGGAAACAGATCCTTATGGCTTAGTGGCTTACACCACTAAAAAGAATGGCCAAAAAGCTACAATAAGCAACAATGAAAAAGCAGTTTGAAATTCAAATAAGCACTTAAAAAGCTTCATGAAAAAGCTATCTCACATAGATTCAACACTTAATCAAATTTCCTTAAACTTTTGCAATCTTAACAAATCACCACTTTTGAGCTTAAAAATAAGCAAACAAATAGAACCTTATGACTATATAACCTACAAACAGATTAAGATTTGACCTCAAAGAACAAGAATCAACAATCAAAAGAGAGTTTGAAATTCAGGATAAGCCACAATAAGCAAGATCACAATCAAATGAGAAAATAAGATGAGCTTAAACCTTACAATTTCAAACCACAAACTCTTAAAACATTAACAATGAGATTTAATACTTAACAACTTAAACAAACTAAATTTTTGGACTAATTTAAGCTAAACTAAATTGACTCAAGTGCACAAGATAGGTTTTGACCCATTAAAATAGTTAAACCAAACACCCCTTTACACACTTAAAATGCCTTTTCTACTTGAAAACTTAAATTTTTATAAACAAACCCTTAAGACCAGATATCTAACAAGCATAATAAACAATATTAAGCATATTTTAATAACAAATAAGCACTTAAATAAGCTAAAACAAATTATGCAATTTAATAAGCTATTTAAGACAGTTTATAAGAAAACTTAAACAAATGATCTCTAAACTATAAAACAAGCATAATAAGCATTAAACATCATAAGCAAACATAAATAAGCAAATATAAGCAGAAATAAGCAATGCTACAGTAAAATGCAAATTTTTTGAAAATAAGAGACTTACAAAGGCCCTTGCTCAAAATAGGGCAATCAAGCTTATAAATAAGCTAACCTACAAGCTCTAGCTTGCCAAAAGACAAGCTAGTATTGTCCATAAGCCCATCCAAATCCGGCTTATCATCCAAATAAGCTGTGGTGTTTTTTTGGGTGTGATTTCTTTTTTTGTAAAATTTTCTTAAGTACTCTATATTTAAATGAAAACAAATTTAACAATATGCTTAAATAAGATCTTATAAAAGGCTTATGCAAGATTCTTGATAGCTTTTGAACACAAATAAGTAAAATAGTTTTTAAACTAGAACTTGAAATTTCATTAATTCATAAAAAGAAACATTACAATATTTAAAAGATTACAATAAAAATTAACTAGGTGAAAAACTTAAACTAAAAACTAACTGCCTCAAGGGCTTACACATGAGCTCTATTTATACTAAGCCAAGAAGGTTCTAGGAGTGTGCTTTCTTTGTGAGAGCTCTTGCAGGTGTGTTTGTTGTGTGAGAGGGATCCAAGAGTCATCATAGCCATCCAAAATGAGTAGTATCCAAGTCATATCATCTTAGCCCTTGATCTATTGTCTTGTCCCTTTGACGAATGAGGTTGCAAGGGATTGCCAAGGTGGATTTTGGTGGGATAAGGTGTGTAAAGGTGTTGGTCGACATAGGGGAGAAGAAAGGAGGATGATGTCTTGTCTGGTAGTGAGGACATGGCACATTTAGGAAGATGTACAGTGTTCCCGCTATTTTTGAAGGTTTGGGAAATAGGCAAGAATGGTCCCTGAAAGTGTTATATGTTATTGCATCCAACGTCCTTGTATTTTGCAATTTTGGTCCTTTTGGTTTGTAAATGGTTTGCACCGTTAGTCCTTAAAGGACTAACGGAGTTAAGGGTTAAGGGGTAACGAGAGTCTTATAAAGGGGTATGGATTGGGCTAGTTTATTGGGCCGGTTATAAATGAAAAAGACTTTGGGCTTTTTATAAGGTTTATGTCTTATAGAGTATAAGTGTATAAGTGGGCTAACCCAGGCCCACTAGGTGGGTACGGGTGGGCCCACTTTTGGCAATTTAGGTTTTCAGGTTCGGTTTTCGATGCTTTTTCCAATGCCACTTCCCAGGATTTACTTTGACTTTTTGACTTTTGTTGACTTTGACTTTGTATTTTTGACTTCTCACGGTCTTTCTGTTCTCGTGCTCGGTTTTGTCGTTTTGGCTTCGATTTTGTCCTTTTCTTAGATATCCGTTACCTGCATAATACAAATGCAAAACATACAAATACAATGTATTTTCGGTACGTTTTTGATCATTTAAGTCCGGTTTTAGTGGTCAAAGGTATGTGTAATTAAACACATACCAAGAACCTTCTAACTTTCACCAAAGTCGTAAACCAACGAGGCAGTTGAGACATGCATACATGGCCGTAACGACGGAATAGACATGCACGCTCGATCACATCCTCATTCGCGTAAAACCAACGGCTAATCATTAGGTGAGAGGGAAGTAAATTGTTGTTAAATAAAAATCAAGAAACAAATAGATTAAGCCTAAAGTACAAGTTGCTAGACACTTTTTTCTCGACCGTTATTATAACAAAGACACGACTGTTTACAACGTCTTCATCATAGATCAAAAACAACAACCTAAGTTGGCGTTCCCGTAATGATCAACTTCTCAATCATCCCAAAACTTTACATACTTTACAAGGCAAGTGACGATATCTTCCACTTTGTACAATACTCTACATCGTTGATTTTTAGACGTATCAACGAATAATCGATCCTTCGTATAATTCTTTCGGTAATGCTTTTTGCGAAATGATTATATTCAAACTTTCTTTCTCTCTCTTTTTGTATTTTTTTTCTTTTTTTGTATTTTTTAATAAACAATATTTCAAATCTGGGTGTAGTTTCACCATCTTCACCATCATAATAATTCTGGATAATTCCTTTGGTAATTTCTTCGTTCTTCGGTTTCACCAATAATTGTGACGGTAGTAAAATCACATGAGCTTTGACTACTAATATACATTCCCATTTGCAATGTGCAAATTTCCAACCGCACCAAAGATAGAAAATGACACAAGACTCGGGAAATACAAACTTTACACTTTAAGCAACTAGCAACTGTAAATTAAACTTTAATCTAACAGGGTAGGTTAAGGTGTAAGGGTGTAACGAAACAAATAGTTGGTGTAAATTCCTAAAGGATTGGCTCTACGGGTTGTTCTAGTAGATCATCACTCTAAAGATGAGAGTGGAAGGGTTTAACGGGAGGTTAACTAACCGGTGTAGTTAGTTAATAAACAACATGTAAAGGCGATTTGGTTGTAATCGTAAAATTTACCAATTTAAATAAGTTACTCTAATTAAATCCATAATACTCATTATTGTGGTCTCGAATAGATATACTAAGCCAAGTTCTAAAGTCTACAACATCACCGGCACACTCATATTTTGTGGATTTTGGGTAAACATTTAGAAACAGAAAGGTTAAATCCTCACAATATCTAACAAGGGTTATTGTGTGCGGGTTATGTATCAAGTAATTTCACAAAAGTATGCTTGAAATGTTTTTAAATTTGAGCATAATTTAAGCTTTTTAATGTAAAAAATAGGACAAGTAAACATTCTAATTCCATCCCCCACTTGAATTATACAACGTCCTCGTTGTATATTTAAAACATTAAATACAGGAATTTAAAAAGAATTAGACTGAGAAACTCCCCTAATTTTTGCTCGGTAGATTCTCCAATTTGCGTTTATGAGCAAGATTTTGTGTTGAACAGCCGTCTTGAGGTTTCAAGACTCCAACACTTCAAGATTTCCAGATTCGTGAATTTTCCACCAATATTCATCGATATTTCCTTCATGAGGTCTTGCGTAAAACATAGGAAAAATAGGTGCATTCCTATCTTGGTACCTACGGTTAATTTAAATTAAACTAAAATAAACTAAATATGGGTCAGTTTGTGGATACGGCGTATCAAGTTAATGAATACGATGTATTCGCAGAACTGACAATAATGTTTTTAAAGTGCATAAAAAGTAAAGACTGATAACGTCCAGACAATCAATATGCCGCATGGGGTGGAACGGATATGCCGTATTGAAGTCTGGGAAGACAGACTCGATAACAAAATTAAATAACATTCCGGGTTGTCTCCCGGGAAGCACTTTTGTTTACAGCGAAGTCTTTAAGTTAGACTTTTCTTCAGCTTCCTTTTTATTCCTTGGTGCGCGTCACCTTCCATCCTTCGTCCTTTTTCTTAAAAATATCTTGGTAGATTATGGACAAATTATCTTTGTTTCTTTCCCAAATATCATATTCATAACTTCTAATAGCAATATATTCTTCGTTGGGTCCTAGTGAGTACTGAATAGCTTCAAACTTTTCTACTTTGCACCTTCTTTTGTTAGGTTACTCATCAGTAGTACTGGATGTATTGCTATATTTGCGCTTTGTCTGACTTTGTTCTTCTTCCTTTCTGGTGTCGCTCTTTTCATGTGTTTTTAGATTAGGTATGAAGAATGAGTCAGAAGTAGTATTGTTACTACTCAAGATGCTATTATCTATTTGTCTCTTATCCCAATTCCCATTCATCCAAGCATGGAATAATACCTTTTTAGTTCTTCCATTAATTTTCATATGCTTATCAAATGATAAATTCACTCGTGATAAAAATTCCAGCGGATCAATTCCTCAGTTGTGTCCTTCATCCAACATTTCATCTTCTCCATCGTATGAATCCGGATAAAATTTATAGAAAAATTTCTCAACAAGTTCTTCCCAAAAGGTTAAGGAAGAAAAAGATATTGACAAAATGATTGTAATGGACAAATAGTTAAAGTTTTTGAATGAAATTGTTTATACTCGTAATCAGTCATTTCAAACCACATATGTTAGCACGCCAAATGGTGCACATATAGTGGGATATACCAACCTTTGCCAATCCAATGCAACTCAAATAAGAGCACAACTCTGAGAAAGGCCCTGTTTGTATGAGATCCATATGATACTTCCCTGATCTTGCAAACAGATTTTGCCCCGAAAAAAAGGGGAACCAATAGGGAAGAGACCATGACTCTTGCAAATAAGTTAAATCAAAATTGAATAAAAGATTATGTTAAAACCATATGATTACAACAAAACAAAATAGTCTTTATGTGAAATTCAAAGCACCCTCACACTTGGAGATGTATCTTTAATCGAGTTTGAACGCGCAAAATAAGTTAGAAGACATGTTGAGAAAACCGTTTGTTTAAACAAAACCAATCATTGCTAAAAACTGTTGCTTCTACCCATTTAGAAATCCATTAGTAAAAGTAGACAAGTTTTTTTTAACCGACATGACATTTAACAGCAAATCAATTTAGGAGAAAATGTTGATCAAGCTTGGTTTTAAACAACTAGGATCATATTTTCGGTGCCAACTGCTAAAGATATGGAAGTTTTGATAAATAACCTTATAATGCCTCTTTCCATAAAACTCAAAATGATAGTTTTCGTTTTTAAACATGAACTTAAAAATAGAAATGCAGAAGATTAATGAGTACGTTAAATCCCTTGAACAATAGGTTGATGAACTTAAATCTAAAAGGCTGATTTTCAAACATATATGATACTACTCTCGAAGAAGTGTGTGTCAAGAATGTTACATGTTCATATTTGCATTCCTCTGTCTGAATTAAATGCTTGATGCTGAATTACAATGCTTTATCTTCATAAAGTCAAAGAATTGAATGTCTTGCACCAAAAGCTTTTTCGAAACAAACTGAATCTGTTAACAAAGAAGTTCATATAATTATTTTTAATAAGTTTTCTAAACTTGAAAAAACTCATTTTCTCTTTGAACTTGCTTTTACAACAATGTAAAAGAACACATGAAAAACAACTCAGTTTGCTAAGAAAACGATCAAATGTATTTCAAAAAGAACATGAACAATATCATGAAATACAGGATTTGAAAGCTCAAATGCAAGACAAGAACATAAGCAATAAGTGAAGTTGAAGAAACTCACAAGAACACAAAGGAAAGTCCCAGTGGGAAACTCAGTTCGATAAACCATATGTTTTCGACAACCAAATGTTTCAACGAATTCCAAAACCACAGTTTAGGAAAACCGACTCCTTTTTTAAATTCTCCTGAAATGAGAAGTTTCAAACAAAACAGCTCGGTTTTAATAAAACTAATGTGTCAAATGGGTTTTGATAAACAAGTCACTCAACAGAAATTTTCCTCAGATTAGAAAACAAGCATTCGAAACAGCACCAATGTGATTGCACCTGCCCCTCACGAATAACCCAAAGCATTTGTCCATTTTTCACCTAAAGAATATGTAGGATCAAAAGACATGTCATAACTAATAACCTAGATAAATCTCAGAAAAGTGCACAACTTCTTAAATATCCCACGCGTCACATTAAATGTGTAGGGGTATATATATAGATATTTTCCTTTTGAAAATATCTAACTCTCATTTTTCTAATATCTAAAATATCTTTCTCAGTTTCTCTCATCCCTCTCTCTTCTCTCTCTCTCTCTACACCATCACCTCTATTTCTTATTTTTCTTGATTCGATCCGTGTGGTTCGGCATATGAAGTGTTAGACGGGTTCCTACAATTGGTATCAGAGTTTAATTCCACACACCAGTATCATAAACTACAGTAAACATCAACATTAAATAATAATAACAAAAATATTTATATTATGTTTTAAATTTAATGTTATAATAGTTTTATAATCAACAATACCAAAACTAATGATGAATTTTACATGTAACTTTGTTTGAATACTATGTATATGATAATTTTAATATATTTATTTGAAATGTTTTATGTATAGTAACATTTACTTGGTATAAGTTTTACTCGTTCGTATTTATATTTAGTATGATATTGCTTGGAATATATTATGGAAATTTTTAATATTTATATAAGTTGCTGTAAATATGGAATCTTTCATTGAATGGGCACTATAATTTATTATAAACATAATCAACGTACTAAAAAATCAAATTAAATGTAATTCTGAACAATAAAGATAAAATATTCTTTGGTTACAATATATACTCATATACAGTTGAAGTTAAAATGTTTATTCATTATGGAGTCGTCAATGTAAAATGGTGTCTGCTGAAAATAACACTTCAGGCCCCGTTCCTCAATGTTCAAAAGACGTTTAATCGCAGCAGATCAAGCCTCGGTCTTCATGGCAATGATGTCTGATCACATCAGTTCAGGCCTCGTTCTTCATCGAATGACTTCTGATCATAACCGTTCAGAACTCGGAATTCAAGACCACAACAATGAACCGTTAAGTTCAAAGCTGGTTCCAAAAGTTGTTCCTCTAGCAGTCAAGACAGCTACATCACGACAAGAGTTGGAATTACTATTCCACCATCATATAGCAATGCTGAGGACAACAGGTATATATATACAAAATCAGAAAATAGAAGCGTGAAAATAAAAATTACAAAAAGATTTCTTCTCGACATCTGTCTCTTACGAATCCGATAACATTTACGTGCTTTAGAAATTGTCCGATTTAACATTGACACAGGAGTGTAAATGAAGTTCCAGCGGAGTTTTCAGAATAGTTTCAAAACGATGTCATTTCTAATTTTCTAAATGGCTTTATGTGCAAATTTCCGTACATAACCTGAGGACTTCAAATAAAGGAAGTGTTATAACTTATCCGTCACAACGAGAAAATTAACGTTTCTCGGTCCTTGGAGCTGTTCGTACAAACCTTCAATGTATTTAGCTCAAGAAAAAAGATAGTGTTACGTTTCATTGTGCTATACAACCTCAACGTTAAGAAGAGAATTCCTCTAACATCTGGTTTTTCAAAAAGTTGAGCCACTAATTTTTCAAGATATTACTCGAAACAATTCATAATCTTGTCAAAATTATGGTGTTTCAACACTCCATCCTCATATAGTTTTCAAAAGACAACAATTTTCTCAATTGGTCCTATGTTTTGCGGGGAGTTTTTTTTCGAAAAACAAAGTTTAATGTTTCTTGGATACATCATCAACGACCATTCCTTATGTATTCAAAACATTAACAAAAATGTTCCAAACTCATTCATGCTGATAATATTTCTCCACGTACGGCAATTTTCAAACATATTTTAATCACAAGATTTCAAAAACAGTGTTTATTATTTAAAATAAGAGGGAAAAAATGTATTTAAAATATGAATCTAATTGACTCAAATGCTGAAAAGGTTTTAATGGTTCGATCATTATAAACCCAACAACAGCTTAAATTTCACAACGATTCTGAAGTCATAAGGGTGGTTAGGTTAGAATCCAATCCAATTAGTCCAACGCATAACCGGAGGATCTACCCAAGGATAATTCAAAAAGTTAGAAATAGCAGATCTTTGTATGAATGGAGATCAAATTTGTAGAAGGAACATGCCGACAAAGATTGAGTTAACACTGGAACAATCACAACATGGGGTTAGTAATGACGTCTTGGTAAGCATTGAAGGCGTTGAAGAATGAAAAAGAATTGTATGGATAAAGGGTCTAAAGAAAGAAGCCCTCCACAGAACTTAGGTAGAAACCGGGTCAATACATAAGGCAGCAGAATCACAAGTTATTGTTACATTGAAACGACATCATGGAGAACCCAGAAGATGCATGCACAACCCATCCCAGCCATTCGGGTTTCTCTCAACAGAAACTTGTCTCATTTGTCACGGAGATACAACAAGTAATCTATTGACATCTTCACTTCCAGATTATTTGGATATGAATAAGGTGCAAATATGCTCCACAAGTCCTCCGAGTACTAAAACCAAATGCACTAATCGAGTCTAGTAGCCTAGGATCAAATCAAAATCACGTTATGTACAAATTCCATTACAAACACTTGATTTGAACATCATCAGGTTCACAAGCTGTTATCAAGAGTCCTACGCAATAATCATTGTGATATTAGCCCAGAACATCCAGTGATACTAATGTATGCACAATGAAGAGATGGAAATCCGGCTTGAGCCCAGCATTAAACTAAGCTCTTCGTAGGGATGACTTGCGAGATTCTTATGAAATCTAACTTCGTGACACAACGTGGATTAGTCGGATTGCGGATGCCAAGTAAATATTGATTTACTGTTGATGAAATTTTTGCATCAAAAACAGAACTCTCGATGTTGGTTACAAACAACTCTTTAACGAGTGACACTCATTCGAATTTTAAGATCAATTTACACCTCGTATATCACTAACGTAAACCTGCAGGTCCCAAACGGTGGTAACGCACCTCAATCCCATTCATATGCTCAAGTCTACAAAGACAACTATCAAGAAAGCTCAAGATTTAAAGACAAAGACTCTGCTAACTCTGCATTTTAAGCTTTCAATGATTAATGCGAAACTTATGAGCAACGATTGGTAAAAAACAAAAGATCGCAAGATGGCATCAAAGACGATAAACGACAATGCAAAGCTCAAAGTCAAGATCGCAAAGCATGAAGTGAACAAGTTTACAACTAAGACACAAAGAGAAAGACCACGACGCACATATCGTTAACAACAAAAACAATTCTCATAACTCATGAAGAAGAGTGTCAACGCATTGAACTCCCTACGTGGTAGATTGTTTAGCCTCATTTTAATTGATGACTGAACAAGGAAGGTCGTCACTTCTACGATCTGGCGAGCCATTCGGTCTTTAATTAGTTAATGTTGTAATAGATAATAAATAACGGGAATCGAGGGCTCGATAGTTAATCTAATATTGTATATGTTTCGGGTTTAATCCCAAGCAAAACCCGAGCCCGAGTACAAGTTAAATTTAAATCACACGCTCACATTAAATGTGTAGGGGTATATATAGTAGAAGTATTCTACCTTTGAAATATCTAACCCTCTTTTTTCTCAATATCAAAATATCTTTTCTCAGTTTCTCTCATCCCTCTCTCCTTCACTCTCTCGCTCTTCTACACCATCACCATCTCTTCTTATTTTCTTGAATTTCGATTCCGTGGTGGTATCGGGCACATATGAAGTGTTAGATGGGTTCCTACACTTTGTCATTGAGTTCTTGAGTCTTTGTCTTGGTCTTTATCTTGTTGTAGGCTTGTTCCTTCATGCTGTGTAATCTTTGATCTTGAGCCTTTGTCATTGTCTTTCGACTTTGTTTTAGTTCTGAGATCTTTAAATCTTTTTTCTTGTATGTCTTGATCATCTTTTCCATCCTGTGATTGTGTGTCTTGACCGACATGATCATACTTTGCATCTTCTTGAAATATCTCTAATAATCTCCCCTGAAGCTTGGTTTCCAAGGAGGGATCTTTAATATCAGAGTTTATGGAAGTCTTTGTCTTTAATTCTTAAGCTTTCTTGATTTTTGAATCTTGATGCTTATAGTATGTCTTTGTAGTTTAAGCATGAGCATGTGGTAATGAATCAGACTCTGCTGAATGAGGCTACAACACCATCGTTTGTACCTGCATTTGAATGTTAGTAATAAACAGCAGATATGGACGAATATGGCTTTGTCATTCGTCGAGATTTGGTTGCATTAACCTTCGGTTCCACGAGGACCGTTTTACAGTGTAAATATTGTACCTTTGATCAGGTAGGTTTAATTTAGAAGAACCTCCTTAATAGGGTTTCTAGATTAAAGCGTAAGATCCTATAACACAAATGTATTAGATTCACCATGCTTGGTTGTTCTCAATATCGAAACGTCTCAAAGCAGACAACACGATATGAGTGAATCAGATAGTTACTATCTTTCTGATTGAGT
>BQNB010044317.1:976-44965 GCA_026074375.1 Tanacetum coccineum | reverse complement strand
GTGATTTCCCACTACGCTAGCAACGGGGTGGGTTTTCAAACTAAGAACACCGGTCGTTGGTTGTGATATCCTACTAGGGAGCGAGGCCTAGGTAGGTGTTCAAACTAAGCAACGCATTCCTAGCTTTAAGAACTTATGATTATAATGATGAAGATGTTGCAAAAAGTTCTACAGTTAAAATCTCGTTCTTTAAAATCAAGTTACAAGGTCCTAATAAGTTGTTGCTTTGAGTCATGATTCATCTTGAATCACGACTATAGAAATAAGTTGATCTATGGTTGAGTTGAAATGAGTACACACATTTAAATCATATATTCATGTTGGGAGTTAAAAGTTCACAAGTCATAAGTATGAGTGCTTAGCATTTAGACTTATATTGACAAATGATCTTGTTTAATTGCTTGGTTTGGAACTAGTGAAAAATCGGGGACGATGAATTTATCCGTCAGGACATCCGTAGATTATTCTATGGGCGTTTCTCATTCTATGATCCCAATGTTGATATAATAAAGGAAGTCAAACAGGAAGTCGAGAAAAGAAAAAGGAAAATCCAAAAATATTAGGGATAGTTAGTGTATAGATAAAAAATGGTGAAAACGGGACTTGTCGAAGCTTTTGATTCTTTAGTTTCCCTTGACGAACACTTAGCTACTTTTCAAAGTTATTAGTCGAGGGGGATTGAGATTCTTAGTTTTCGTAAATGTTTACTTCATAACATTGCGTGAGGACACGGCAATACCTTAGTATGGGGGATTTTGGTATGTGCTTAATTACACATACCTTTTACCTTTAAAAACGAGCTAAAATAACCAAAAACGGACTTAAAATGCCAAATATATGCTTGTTTTGCTAATTGTGTTGTGCAGGAACGGATATCACACAAAAGGACGAAAAACGAAGTCAAAACGGCAAACCAAACATGGAATGGAAAAGACTGTGAAAGACAAAGCCAAATCGAAGCCGAAAAGTCAATCAAGTCAAAAAGTCAACAGAAAAGTCAACTGGTCAAAGTCCAAGTCAACCCCGAAGCCAAAAAGTCAAGAAAAATAAGTTTGAGGGTTAAATTTGTTAAAACCCTAAACTTATTTAAAGAAGAAAACAAGAGAAAAGAAGAGAAGGGTGAAATCTGTCAAAGAGGGAAAGTTTAACTCCAAGGGGTAAAACTGCCAAGTCCACTAAACTTTAACTACCAAGGACGAGTGGTGCAAAAGGTGTTATAACCTTTGGGGACTAATTCTGCCAAGTCCCCAAACATCTTTAACACCACAAGGACGTGTGGTGCAACAACTAAACACACTTTGGAGGACCAAAGCTGTCAAACCCACAAACTCTCACTCTGTTTCTCTCAAACCCACTTTTCCCGCCAAATGACTATCTTCCCCAAACAATACCCGTTTTATCCCCCCACCTCGAAAAACCCCTGGATAAGCATCACCCCCTCCTCCACTACCTTCCCTTGTCACATGTTGCCATTGCCAAGTTGGCAATCCACACCTTTTTCAATATTTATGCTATAATCAATGGCTCGGATCAAAGGTTTGGGAACCAAGAAAGATTGAAGGCCAGGATTGCATCTTTGTTTCACTCACACAACAAACACAAGTCTTTTTTGTGTCTACAAGGAAGCACACTTGCAAGATGACAAGAATTCCAAGGTCGTTTTTCCTATAAAAAGCTTTGTAAAGCCATTGTGGTGAAAAAAGTAGTTTTTAAGTAGTTAGTGAGTTTTGATTTTCAGTTTGTACTTTACCATTTTAAGCAATAAAATTCAGTTCTTAAGTTTCATTGTTTTTCCTTTCAGTATTAAGTTGTTTTTACATATTAAGCTCATCATAAGCTCATTGAAGCTTAAACTTGTTCAAAAGCTCGAATTCAGTCAAAACCTTGCTAAAATTCATTTACTCTCTTGTTCTGTTCATTTCACATCAAAACATGATCACTTGAGGCTGTTTGATTCATTGTTTTAACTTTTGAGTAATAAGCTAAATCAGCTATGATCTTTTAGCTCATTTGGTATAAGAGCAGGGAGGCCAATTAGGATTGGATTTTTAAAAGCCCACTCACCTCAACAAGAGAGGATAAGTTCCTGAGACTACCAAACATAAGGTTTCATTTCCTAAATTTTACTATAGCAGTTAGCTTATTGTATTGTCTTTGTGTATGCTTAATCATGCTTAGAATTACTTAGTTAGTTTAGAATTTTAAATGTCTTTAAGTAGTTTTAACTAGAATCGATTTAGTCTAAATTTCTTAATCCTGTCATTGTTAGTATAAAAGGCTAGGAGAGTAACTAGCTTATTTCTATAAATAAGCTGTAGGTTTTAGTCTTAAAATAGCTTAATTAGGTGATTTCTAGTGTGAGTAGATAAAAGGTTTTAGCTGTTTTAGTCTTAGAATAGATTTTGAGTTCATTTTTGTTTTGACAGTTAGACTTAAAGAGTGTTTGGGTCAACTATGAAAACGGGTCAAAAAGGTTGTGTGCATGGGTTAAGGTATTTTGGTTAGTTTTAGCTTAATCTTTTAAGCTCTTTTAAGCTGTTTCAAAAGTCTTTGAGGTTCCAAATTGTCTTTTTAAAGATTTTCAAAACCATTTTTGAAACTGTGATTTTTAGAAAACACCACAAGTGCTTATTTAGTTAAGCACTTGTGGTTTGAGTTTAAGTATAAAAAAAGAGTGTGTTTTGTGTATGTTAAGAAGCTGTCAAAACTTTCTTTGTCTTTTGACTTTGTAAGTCAAAAATTACCAAGTCTTTGTTTGTACCAGTTTTAAAAAGAAGCCAAGCCTTTTTCACCTACAAAATTCAGCTTGTTTAAATGATTTTTAAAAGCTCAAAATTTGTGCACAAGTCCCTTTCATAGGACACTCAATCTGTTTCAGCTTATTTTCTTATTTAGAGCTTATTTGACAGCTTTTAATAAGCTGTCAAATAAGCCCTTGAGATTAGCCTTAAAGCTCCCCTGGTGCAAAGGGGAGACTTCAGGCTTATTTTTCTTAGCCATTAAGAGCACTTAAGCCTAATCTCTTGGCTTATTTCAAGAGCTTATAAGCCCTTTTATAAGCTTGTTGATTTTCAGCCCTTAGTGAGCTCATTTGTTGGCTTATTTTTAAGCCCAAACTTGGCTTTTGACTGTTTTTTACATGACTTAGGTGTAGGGATTGCTTAACTTTCATTTTTGCTTATTCAGCTTATGTCATAAGCTCCTTTGTGTCTTAAATAGCTTATTTAGATGAGTTAGTTAGTTGTTAAGCTTGTTTGGTCTTTTTCTTAGCTTATTTAGAGTCCACAGCTTAGTGCATTTTAGCCATTAAGCTTGCTTTAGTTTCTGCCATCATAAGCTTGCAACAGCTTATTTAGTGTTAGCTTTCTAGCTTTTTAAGCTTATCTAGGTTAGTTTAGACTCCTTTTAGCTTATTTAGTCCTTAGTCCTAGCTTAAAACGACCACAAGTCCAAAATGACTTAAGCCATTTAGCTTTTAAGCCATTTTAAGCATTTCTGTCACTTTTAAGCTTATTTTTAAGCTTATTAAGGGCGTTTCATAAAAAGTTGTAGAAGACAAAGTTGTTAAGCCCCACGAGCTTAACAACTTTGCTTCTTTGAGTTTTCGAAAAAAAAGGGGAAAGACAAGAGGTCCGGGTGAGCAAGACTCGAACCCGGACTCTCGAAAGATCCCCTTTATAACGCAAGCTCTTACACAAGCGCCCTTGGGTCTTTTTCGTTAAAGGCTCAAGGGCTTTATCCTTTATACACTTTTTGAGCTTAACAGCTTATAAGCTGTATAAGCTTATTTTCGGGCTTATTTGTTAAGCAATTTTTTGTTTCTTATTTTTCGTAGGATCTTTATAGTATAAAGTATTTTTAGAAAAAAATTTAGAATTTTTCGAAATCATTTAATATTTTTTATATGATTATTTTCGTTAAAATTTAAAAAACTCATAAAAATACAAAAATTATCAAAAAATATTTTGCTTTGATAGAAAATTTTCTTTGTCATATAGTTTGTAGGAAATACAAAATTTTCGTAGGTCATTTTTACAACTTTCTCCTTTTTTAAAGAACGGACCCGGGTGCCGGTTTTTTGTTTTGACTCGTTTTTGGTCAAACAACTCGTTTTCGACTAGTCTTTTTTATTCTCCCGTTATTTGTCCCCTAGAGTAGTTTAGAAGTGAAAAAATTCTTCGTAGGGTTTATTTTTAAAGATTTTTGTATTTTCCCCCTTTGATTCGGGATCGGGCTCTCGTTTTTCTAGTTTAATTCCGGTAATTTTCTAGGTGTTTTTTCAAACGTTTTAGTTTGTTATTATCTAATTTGACTTTTTCAATCTCTCAAATCAATTCCTTCCTTCAAACTCAAATCTTCGACTGTATCGATTCTCCAATACAGCCTCGTTGGGGATAAACGACCCGGGAACACTCTATACTACTTCTCGGTTTTATTGATATTGTTGTTTTTAGATTATATATATATTTTATATTTTATTATATATTATATATATTTGGTGTAAAACTCTTCAATCACCCCCGCAATTTGCATAACAAAGATATTGTTGAGACAGAACTCTGAAAATTTAAGGAAAATAATTATCATGTAAGTTTGATTGTACTACGGCTCTTGTCAATAGACAAACGGGACTGTGGAGAACAATCATAACCATACTGAGCATTATTTTCCACATAACTCACGCCACAAGTGTCTCAAATGGAGTTTTGGATAGGTACGAGAGAACACATTGGAGAAACCTTGAAAGAATGATTTTGGAATTATAAATAATGAATTCTCTTTGGCAAAATCTGTGGGAGCTCATTAATGGTTTTGTGATTGCATTGTCCTGGATTAAGATATCGAAACATTGTGTACAATTTATAACCGTAATGAGCACCTTTCCCACAAAACTTGCAAATGCAATATGTTGACAAAAAATTCCATCTAATGAATCACCGCACTCATAACAACAATTATGGTCAATCTGTGGAGGATCGCGAAGACTTTACACCGGGGTCTTGATTGACAACGCATGGCTCTCGAAGAGCATTAACAACGCTGGTATTGTCATCGGATGATTCGGAAGTATCTTGAAAGTCTTAAAATTCTATTTTTCAACATAAAAAAAACAATACGCAAGCAAATCTTCATCGAATTTCTTTCATAAAAATGCACATCCACGACAACTCGGACCATCAACCGGGGTTCCACATCTTGCACAACGCGGAGAAGAATCGGGTTTGGGAACAAGAATCTTGTCTTCGAAACTCCTTATTGAACAACATTCTCTAGTGTATAAACTTCCACAAGTCGAGCATTCCTTGATAGCGTAAAGGGATTTTGAACGATGAGACGCCATAAGAATTAAACAATATAGAGAGATAAGAAGAAGAATTAAAACGATAAGAGGAACAAGAGAATATATTTAAGTTAAAATAATACATAAGGAAATAAAAATTAAAATAAGAAAGAAAACATATACATATTATTTTATTTTTTTTGGATTTTTATAAAAGGAAATAAAATGGAAATAAAAATATTTTTGGGTTTTTTTTAATATTTATAAACGAAAAGGAAAAATAAAAATAAAATAAGAAGAAAAATATTTTTGGATTTTTTTATATTTAATTAGTACGAAAATAAACTTTCCGAAGAAAGGATCTTCAAGGCTCGAACACGAACAATCCCGTAGAAATCGCTACACCTTTCCCCGGCAGCGGCGCCAAAAATTGGTCCGTCCGAATCGATACGTATAAAATATATAATATAATATATTTTTTTTTGAACGGCAAATTGAAATTATTAAAAAAACTAGCAAGAAGCTAGAAAATTACAAGGATATGGATTTAGGACATTTCATCCAGGAAATCCAATCAATATTGTTTTTACATCTATTGGAACACCAAGTAAAAGAGTACGAAACAATATCATCAAAAAGAAGCTCCATACGCGGATGAGAAGATCCAAAAAGCACTTGGTTTGCGGAATTTCCCAAATCATCCACCACAAAACAAAAAGACCCCCTTCTACAAATCCCTTTTGAGCTTTAGAAAACCGAGTATTTTGAACCAAGGCACTCCAATCTTCGTACAAGAAAAACTGAATATCAATTTCCCAACCATCGAGCATTTTACTCCATAAGTCCCGAGCTAAATTACAAGAGTAGAAAAGATGCGAGCATGATCTCCATCTAAACACAAATTGGGCATATTAATAGAAAAGAATATCAATCCCACGAAGTGACAAGGTTAAGTCTCGTGGAGCTTATCCAAACAAACCTTTTCCTCACGCTAAAAATTTACCTTTATTGGAACCACGTACACCCATCCTAGTAACGACACCAACAAAAAAGGTAAAAGAATATCATCAATAAATTTTCTCGCCAAGTGAACAGAAAACTCACCAAAGATCCAAGAAGCCTGCCCATCGATCATATGGAAGGAGAATAAAGATATAGACCCAATAAAAAAACAAGTTCAACTAGATGGTGAAGCTGCCTCTTCTTCACCCCTCCACGGGGGTTTCTACGAAAAGAATGCAACAAACGTAACCATCAATGAGTTTATCTGCAACCGTAATACCTTTTTTGAGTTCCAACGCATATAAACGAGGAAAAGATCTGCTAAGGGGGACATCATTAATCCAACAATCTTCCCAAAAAGAGAGTGTTCGCACCGTTTCCCACTTTCTTTTTCAAAAGCGCAAGAAGGTTAATACCTTTTGCGGACAAAGAATTGAGCTCTTTCAAGATACAATTCCAAGGGGATAAACTGGAAACCGAACCTGTGTGAACAAAAGGAGAACGATTGCCATATAAAACAGCAATAAGAGACGAAGTCCAAAGGGATGCAATCCTGCGAAGAAATCTCCAAACCACTAAAATAATAAGATCTATTAAGGCGAAAGAAGCTGACACACCTAGCCCTCCTTTTTGTTTAGAAGCCAAAATTTTTGTTCAACTAATCATAGAGAATCTCTTTTCATTTATAATTCGGCCCATAAAAAAATTTCTGCGAAAGGGATTTCCAGTCACGAAGAAACACCACATAGGAGCTCTTAACTAAGGACAGACTTGATAACGTAAGACGTCACCAATGGAAGAGTCTTTAGTAACGCCCCGACCCAGAAGGGTAGAAGTATTACAAATATGGTGTGACATCAAAAGCATACACAATCATAACACAAGCATAAACAGCGGAAGTCTTAAATAAATAACCAAAGGAAATAAGTCAACATGACTTAAGGTACATAAGTTCTCAAAGGATAAACATATCCAAACGAAATAACAAATGTCTTGAAGGAAACAATTCGTATATCAAAGGTAAGGACTCCAGGGTAGTCCACACTCAGCACTTATAACCCAAAAGCAAACCCCAGCTCCTAGCTTAGATACCTGCCGCAGGAAAAGAAAATGCGGCTGAGCTTACAAAGCCCAGTGAACAGATATATATAATCGAATGCAAAAGATAACAGAAATCAAGGATACGATACAAAGTACAAAGGATATCACAATACGGAATCAAAGGGATACAAATGTAAGGTAAGACAAATCAGAATATCAAATCATAGGGTAAGGTAAGATGAATCAGAGAATCAAATTAGGTTAAGTTCAATCACCAAGCCCAAACAAATCATATCAAAGTGACCATGGAGTCATGAGCTCCAAAGTCTGTTGTGAAAGACGTGGATTGCACCCAATCATCAGTCACCAAATATCCAAATATCATAATGTCATAATCCATCGAATACAAAACAAATCTAGGATGCATCCATACGCCCCTTAAACAAATAATAGTCTTCATAATGCGCATATAATATCAAATGGGGGACGGCGTGAGAAATCACTCACTCACACATGAGTCATGCCAAAGGTGCATCAATGACACTAGCCCTCATGTTTCGCCTTCAAAGTCCTAGGAAACAAATAGTGGCTTGGTTCTCAAACTGAAGGGTTCAAAGCAAAGTCATATCAAAGTTCATTTCAAAGGGATCATAGCAAAGGTTCAATGTCAAAGGTTCAAATATCAAAGGTTCAAATATCAAAGGTTCAAATATCAAAGGTTCAAATATCAAAGGTTCAAATATCAAAGGTTCAAATATCAAAGGTAGCATAGCAGGGTTCAAATGGAACATAATGACAGATCATATAAGAAAGCCAAGATAAAAGGCTCAGAGCAAATGTAGCAAATCACATAAGGAATCAAAGATAGAGAGGAATGTGTCATGAGAAACCTTAACAAAAGGTCAGAATATCTGTACCTTATTCCGAAGCAAAGCAATAATCAAAGAAAACACCACAGGAATAACAGAATCACTCCCTCTTGACCGAACCTAAGGAAATGATGAATTCGAGTTACAAACCATTCATTTAAGTTATACTTTCTATTTTTAGAAACTTTCCATCTTTAGAAACTTTCCATTTTTAGTAACTTTCTATTTTTAGAAACTTTCCATTTTTAGTAACTTTCTATTTTTAGAAACTTTCCATTTTTAGTAACTTTCTATTTTTAGAAACTTTCCATTTTTAGTAACTTTCTATTTTTAGTAACATTCATCATTTGAGATTCATAAAGTATTTTAAATAGCTTAGGTACATAATATGCCAACCTACAAGTTTAGGGTTAAAAATGACAACTCCAATTTTTAGTGGGTTAAATAAGCCAAATCAACAAATTTTCAAGTTAAAAGTTGTAAATATCAAAGTTTCACATTTTAATTCAGTTATACCTTTCCATTTATTATTTACAAGTCAAATCCTTAATTTACCAAATTTACACATTAAGTCCTTTAGTTTACTAATTAATTAAACAATATCTTATAATTATCCAAAAATTACAAAACAATCCCTTATAATCAAAAATATGAAAAATTCATACTTTATATATAATAAATGACCAGACCTTATACTTTTTCAGAATTTACACTTTTAGTCCTCCACTTTAATTAATTACTTACTAATTACAATTTATACATAATTAACCATAGTTTAATCCAAAATAATACAAATGACATTTTATACCCCCCAACTTATTTTAATCAGATTATTACAAATATAAAAACATGTTAACACTAACCCCAAAGTTTCTGAAAATACAAAACACCCCCTCATATCTATTAATTCATTCGGCTAAACATTAATGTCCCAAAACTCCTAATTTAATTTGTTCCCCAATTACCAACACAATTTTTAATACAATCATTAGACACTTAATTAAACCAGGGAAAAAATAAGAAAAAACCCTAACCCTAAATCATTTAACGCAATTTTTCTTCCTTTTTCCTTTAATTCGAATTCCGGCACACATAGGAAATACCCAAATAATATTTCGAATCTTCTAAAATTTTTCCAACAATTTATCTGAGATGTAAATGATATATAGAACCCTATAAAAATATAAAATCAATTATTCAACCCTTTTCCATGCCGATCACAAAACTTCCTTAAAATTAGGGTTTCAAATATGATTCGATTCTATAAATCAAAATAACATGCCTGATAATTTTTCATTATATTATACTGACTTATAGATGACAATTACGTATATAAAATTACCTTTGATGGCCTTGGAATATTTTATGAATTTATAGGATCCGGTTGGGATTTTCGAACCAAATCAAACACCAAGATCGAACCCAGCCTTCTACAAACTTCCCACTATTTTTCCCACACTCCTTGCTCTTCAAAACACCCTAGAAAAATCGCCCAAGCCTGAAAAATTCGAAATTGCCACCTCTTGATTTTAAATTAGGGTTTTTTATGTGGTTTTTCTTTTTAGAGATTTTTACCAAATAAAAGCATAAAGAATTTTAATAACTCATATGGCCGTATTAGGAACTTTAAAAAGAATTGAGACCTTTATTTTTATCTTGTCAAAATTATCTTGTTATTATCTTATTTTATTTATATTTATTTGTAATATATAAATACATAACTATTAATAATTTTGGCATATATACATAAATATAAGTAATAATTATTTTTCTTGCATAATATAAGATATTTTAATCTTACATAAATTTTCATAATTGCCATAAGTTGTATTTTCATAATTTTTAACATTTAAATGAATTTTATTCATGCTTTAATGAATTTTTCTTGCATTAGGGGTATTTTGGTAATTTCACATTTGTTGAGATTTTTAGGTTTTACAACTTCTTCCCCTCTAAAAAAAAATTTCGTCCTCGAAAATTGAAATGAACCGGAATGAAAACGAAATGAGAACGAAACGAAAACATACCGAACTAGACAAAGAAATGAGGATAACTAGCTCGCATAGACTCTTCGGTCTCCCAGGTAGCCTCACGCTCTGGGTGATTCTTCCAAAGAATCTTCACAAAAGGAATGACTTTATTTCTCATGACTCTCTCTTGACGATCCAAAATGGATTCAGGTTCTTCAGACAAAGACATATCAGGCTGAATTTGATCAAAAGGATAAGATGCGACATGCAATGGATGATAATGGTATCCCCTCAAAAGAGATACATGAAAGACATCGTGAACGTGCGATAACTGCGGAGGAAGAGCCAAACGATACGAAACCTCTCCAATACGTTCCAAAATTTCAAACGGACCAATGAATCGAGGACTGAGCTTGCCCTTGATCCCAAAACGTTTAACTCCTCTGAATGGCGAAACTTTCAAAAATACACGATCTCCAACTTGAAACTCTAAGTCACGTCGATGCTTATCAGCATAACTCTTCTGTCGCGATCTAGCCTCTTTCAATTTCTCCTTAGCAACAGCCACCTTCTCATTAGTAATCTCGATAAGCTCCGGACCTTCAATCAGACGTTCACCTACTTCATCCCAGCAAATAGGTGCTCGACATTTTCTACCATACAAAAGCTCGAAAGGTGCTGCCTTGATGCTAGCATGCCAACTATTATTGTAGGCAAACTCCACCAAGCACAAATATTCATCCCAACTACCTGTCCATTCCAAAGCACAAGCCCTCAACATATCTTCCAAAGTCTGAATGGTCCTCTCTGACTGACCATCGTTGAGGATGAAATGCTATACTAAACTAAGTGAGTCCCCAAGCTTTCTGTAATCCTTGTCCAAAAAATGAGACGTAAACTTCGATCTCTGTCGCCACAATAGGAAGTCCTGAGTCCCATGCCAGACTAACGATTTCCTGTTGTAAAAATCTCCGCCAACTTACTAATACCATAGTTCTCTTTCCGAATGTGGTTAAGAAATAGCAGACTTGTTATAGCCAGATCAACAACCACCCAAAACGCATCAGCATTTTCTGAGTAGTAGCAACCATAACGTAACCATGGAAATCTCATCCATTCCACATATAATCTCCAACGGCTAGTAACAACCACTAGCCCCTTTGATGTACCAATTTTTAAACCTGCTGACAAGGTCATACATTTTGGGGGGGGGGGGGGGGGGGGGGGGGGGGGGGGGGGGGGGGGGGGACACAAACGTAGCCACATCTGCTTTCACGCCAATTTCCCCTGGGGGGGGGGGGGGGGGGTAAAAAAAACAAAAGTACTGTTTCAAATCTCTGTACATCTTGGTTGAACTGGATGAATAGTAAATGGAGAACTTATGAGCTCCTCATAACCTTCTCGCGAAGTGTCCCTGACCCTATTGGGAACACCAAGCCTATCTTCAAAACCACACAACCCCCCATCATCAACCCTGAACTCATTATGTTTACCGTCCTTCAACATTCTGCACAATAGACCACAACTCACCATCGTCCCATTTAGCTTCTTTGATCTGTAGCATGAGTTAGACTCCTGAATCCTCATACTCGCCCAATAGCCATCAGAACTCGTACACATAGTTTCAACCATCCAAACGCTCCTAAATCATGAAGGATCCTAATCAAACGAAGCTATCATCCCCATATTTTCGACTAAGTGCATTCGGCACCACATCATCCTTTCCCGGATGTACTGGATGTTAGTGTCATAATCCTTCATAAGAAAAAGAAAGTTCCAACCATCTTCTCTGTCTCATGTTAAGTTCTCGCTGATTAAAAATATATTTGAGACTCTTATGATATGTAAATATATCACAAGCTTCACCATACAGATAGTGTCTCCAGATCTTCAATGCAAAAACCACAGCAGCTAACTCAAGATCATGGTTGGATAATTTTACTTTCAAAGGCTTCAACTGTCTAGATGCGTAGCGATCACATTCCCATGTTGCTTCAAAACACACCCAAACCTTTCTTCGATGCATCACTGTATATCTGAAAAACCACCATAACCTGATGGAAGAGTCATATCGGAGCCAGACACCCAAATCACCGTTTCAATACCTCAAAACTCTCCTGACGCTCAATCCGTCCACCACACTACTCACCCTTCCTCATCAGCTGGGTAAGGGTTAAAAGCTAATCGGAGAAACCCTCACAAAACGTCGTTAATAACCACAAGGCCCCAGAAAACTTCTCACCTCCGTCACCGTAGTAGGTCTCGGCCATTTGGTGATAGCCTCAACCTTTGATGGATCCATAATGATGCCGTCTGCAGATACGATATGACCAAGGAAAGCGACTTGCTGTAACCAGAACTCGCACTTCGAAAATTTCGCATACAACTTCTTCTGTCTAAGAATCTTTAACACAATCCGTAGATGTTGCTCATGCTCTTCTTCAGACTTGGAGTACACGAGTATGTCATCGATGAAAACAATAACGAACTTATCAAGGTATTCGTGGAAAACACGGAATACAACAAATTCCATAACACGCTGTAAGCATTAGTCAGACCGAAGGGCATAACCAAGAATTCGTAGTGGCCATAACGCGTACGAAAAGCAGTCTTAGAAATATCCTGTTCTCTCACACGAAGCTGATGATAACCAGATCGCAGATCAATCTTAGAAAAATATTTGGCCCCTTGAAGTTGGTCAAACAAATCGTCGATTCGCGGAAGAGGATAGCGGTTACGAATAGTAATACGGTTGAGTTCGCGGTAATCAATACACAAGCGCATGCTCCCATCTTTCTTCTTAACAAATAAGACCGGTGCACCCCACGGTGAAACACTGGGTCTAATAAAACCATTCTCCAACATCTCCTGTAACTGCTCCTTTAACTCCTTCAATTCAACAGGTGCCATACGATACGGAGCCTTTGAGATAGGTTCAGCACCGAATTAACTCATCCAAATTCAACTCACTCTATCCGAGAAGTCCAGGAAGTTCATCAGGAACAACATCAGCAAATTCACGGAACAACAAAAGACTATCAATAATATGACTCTCCAAAGATATGTCCAAAACAGAAGCCAGAAAACATTGCATCATGAGAAATCAAGGTTACGTGCCTTCATAGCAAGATGAAGCTTAACGACTAAGCAGTGAGGTACCATGATAATCAAATTCCAGGTTGACGAACGATACCAAAGATTACAGCCAAGCAAAGCAGTCAATGGTACTTCGATGAGAAGCCAACCAATCCATGCCAAGAATCACATCAAAGTCGAGCATATGAATAGGAAGTAAATTCGCAGGACGAATACGATCAGCAAAACGGAGAGGACAATTAACATATTCATGGTCAATGAGCATATGGTTCTTCATTGGGGTTGAAATGATTACACGTTCAATTAATGGTGTAGGATTCATATTAAGTTTCTTAGCAAATGTGGTTGATATAATAGAATGTGTAGCCCCAGTATCAAATAAAACGAAGACAGTACGATCATCAATGTAGAATTACCGTAATATACCTGAAGTCTTTGCCGCCTGATCACGAGTCGTAGCATAAACTCGTCCTGTAGTAGGAGGCAGTCTAGCAAAATCTGTTGGCATATTCTGCTTCTGTTTTGCTTGGGGACAATCCTTCACCTTATGTTGAGTAGACCCGCAAGTAAAACATCCCCCAGTAGCCTTATAACAAACACCTGGATGAGGCTTTCCACAGGTAGTACAAAGAGGTGGAGGAGGCAAAGTCTCAGTAGACCTCCTCTGACCTGCAGAACCTGAAGCATGACCCTGATTAAAATCTCGAGTTGACTGACCCCTGTGCTGGCGCTGGTTGTAGTTACCCTGACCCTGGCGGTCATTCCCATTCCTACCATTAAACCTCTGATCCTGACCCCGAAAATCCTGTCGTCTCGAATCATAACCCCGATCCTGTCGACCCCGATGCTCAACACTCTGGTCCTGACGACCCCTATACTCATGCTGACCCTGGTCATGACGACCCTTGTTCTCCTGTTGGCCCTGTCCCCTGTTCTGAATCCGATTACCATCTCTATCACGCTTATTTGAATTTCCATTCTCATGCAATAACTCAATGTTACGGGCAGCAGCCGCAACCTGCGCAACATTCGTATACTCCGTATTAACGATCCTGTCCTAAAAACCCATTCTTTTTAACCCTACTTGAAATGTCTAGCTTGCCTCGGAGCATCTCCAGCAGCAGTTCCAACAAAACTAGCCAACCTAGTGAACCTCTCCATGTAATTCCCCAGAATTCTCCTCGATCCACTGATAGTATCGCCCATACTCACGGCTCATAACGTTGTTGTCAATGTCGGAAATACATGTTGTAAAAGATTTCACGAAAAGAACCCAAGTACAAGTAATCAGCAAAACATAGCCTCCAACCTTAGTTACGCAAATGACTTCCACAGCTCAGTGCATCAACCCTCTAGTTTTAAACGCAGCAATACGAGTCTTGAAATTGTCAGGACAACACAAAACATGAAACAACTTCTCCATAAGCGTAAACCAGTCCTTCTGCCCTCGGCAAGGAGTGACAGCAGACCGAAACGCAAGCGGCTTTAACTTAGTAAACCTTTCGATCCAAACATGAATCCCTTGGGGTGTAGCATCACCACCACCACCGCTACCACCTGAAGATTCAGCACCATTCCTGATGTCATTGGTGATCTGAGTCCTCAAATGCACCTAAGGTTAGGGAGAGCATTGGCCACAGCAGCAGCAAACATGGCCTCAAAGTTAGGAACATCATCATCTGAGTTTCTACGTGTAGTCATCATCTGAACGATCGAGAAAACGATTAGCAAACGAAAACAAGATAGGTTACGGAAGAGAGTTACGCAGAAGAACCAAATTTCTACCCAATCTCACAGGTATACCTAATCTCTAAGTCAAAGACCTCGTAAGATTAACTGGCTCTGAATACCAATAAATGTAACGCCCCGACCCATAAGGGTAGAAGTATTACAAATATGGTGTGACATCAAAAGCATACACAATCATAACACAAGCATAAACAGCGGAAGTCTTAAATAAATAACCAAAGGAAATAAGTCAACACGACTTAAGGTAAATCATTTCTCAAAGGATAAACACATCAAACGATATAACAAATGTCTAAAACGTAAACAATTCATTTATCAAAGGTAATATCACATAGGGCAGTCCACTACTCAGCAGTCATAACCCAAAACCAAACCCATCTCCCTAGCTTAATACCTGGCCGCAGGAAAAGAAAATGCGGCTGACATACAAAGCCCAGTGAACAATATATATAATCGAATGCAAAAGGTAATAACAATCAAAAGGAATATATACAAGGTACAAAGGATCTCAACAATACATGATCAGAAGGAATACGAATATAAGGTAAGACAAATCATAAGATCAAATCATAGTGTAAGGTAAGATGAATCAGAGAATCAAATTAGGTTAAGTTCAATCACCAAGCCCAAACAAATCATATCAAAAGTAAACCATGGAGTAGCATAGCACCCCAAATGTGAAAGACGAGGATTGCACCCAAAACACAGTCACCAAATATCCAAATAATCATAATGTTCATAATCCCAACGAATACAAAACAAATCTATGGATGCATCCATACGCCCCTTAAACAAAATAATAGTCTTTCAATAATGCGCATAAAATAACAAATGTGGGAACGGCGGAGAAATCAACTCACTACACAATGAGGTTTTTTTCCCCCCCCCCCATGGCCCCAAAGTGCATCAATGACACGGCCATGTTACCTTCATGGCTAGGAAACAAATAGTGGCTTGGTTCTCAAACTGAAGGGTTCAAAGCAAAGTCATATCAAAGTTCATTTCAAAGGGATCATAGTAAAGGTTCAATGCCAAAGGTTCAAATATCAAAGGTTCAAATATCAAAGGTTCAAATATCAAAGGTTCAAATATCAAAGGTTCAAATATCAAAGGTTCAAATATCAAAGGTTCAAATATCAAAGGTTCAAATATCAAAGGTTCAAATATCAAAGGTAGCATAGCAGGGTTCAAAGGGAACATAATGACAGATCATATAAGAAAGCCAAGATAAAAGGCTCAGAGCAAATGTAGCAAATCACATAAGGAATCAAAGATAGAGAGGAATGTGTCATGAGAAACCTTAACAAAAGGTCAGAATATCTGTACCTTATTCCGAAGCAAAGCAATAATCAAAGAAAACACCACAGGAATAACAGAATCACTCCCTCTTGACCGAACCTAAGGAAATGATGAATTCGAGTTACAAACCATTCATTTAAGTTATACTTTCTATTTTTAGAAACTTTCCATCTTTAGAAACTTTCCATTTTTAGTAACTTTCTATTTTTAGAAACTTTCCATTTTTAGTAACTTTCTATTTTTAGAAACTTTCCATTTTTAGTAACTTTCTATTTTTAGAAACTTTCCATTTTTAGTAACTTTCTATTTTTAGTAACATTCATCATTTGAGATTCTATTAAGTATTTTAAATAGCTTAGGTACTTAATATGCCAACCTTACAAGTTTAGGGTTAAATATGACAACTTTCCAAATTTTAGGGTTTAATATGCCAAATCAACAAATTTCAAGGTTAAAAGTGTAAATATCAAAGTTTCACATTTTATTCAGGTTATACCTTCCATTTTATGTATTTACAAGTCAAATCCTTAATTTACCAAAATTTACACATTTAGTCCTTTTAGTTTACTAATTAATTAAACAATATCTTTAATTATCCAAAATTACAAAACAATCCCTTATAGATTCAAATATGACAAATTCATACTTTATATATTAAGAAATGACCAGACCTTATACTTTTCAGAATTTACACTTTTAGTCCCTCCATTTTAATTAATTACTTTCTAATTACAATTTATACATAATTAACCATGTTTAATCCAAAATAATATCAAAATGACATTTTATACCCCCCAACTTATTTTTATCAGATTATAACAAATATAATAACATGTCTAAAACTAACCCCAAAGTTTCTGAAATTACAAAACACCCCCTCATATCTTTTAATTCAATTCGGCTAAACAATTAAGTCCCAAAACCCTAATTTAATTTTTCCCCAATTCCAACACAATTTTTATACAATAATTAGCACTTAATAAACCTGGAAAAATTAGAAAAACCCTAACCCTAATTCATTTTAACCATTTTTCTTCCCTTTTTCCTTTAATTCGAATTCGGCAAACATAGGAAATACCCAAATAATTATTTCGAATCTTTCTAAAATTTTTCCAACAATTTATCTGAGATGTACATGATATTGGAAACTGAACAATAAAAACTAGAGTCGATAATATGAGTCACCGTGGGTCGTCTTCACGCATCATCCTCGCGTACCACCTACAATTATACAACCCACAAACATAAGATATTAAAACTTAGTCACACCCAAATATGCAAATGAAGTTGCAGTAACACATTTGTTGAAGTTGCTACAGAAAAAATAAAGTTGCAGTTCAATTTATCCGATCAAAATTAATAGTGTAATAGACTATAGTGTTAAGTTGTTAAGCACCAACCAATTACTCACGTTTAATGCTACTTATAAGCTGTCATAAGTTTGATAAGTTGACATACCGAAACAAAAGGACAAGGCCATGCGACAGTTGCACCAATAGCATCAAAAATTGTGACAAACAAACCATATCGTCTGACCAAATGTTCAACTCTTTTGATAGGCACTTGAACACTAACTTCACACCAATTTGGTCCTAGCTCTTCACCTCCGACAATCTCATTTGGATCTAAGCTTTGAATCATTCCTTTTGCTACAATCTCGGTAGAGTTAAAAATGATTTTGATGTAAACCTCGGCTCCAACCTACAATGTATGTTGATGTATCGTTGTATAGGTGTTATTTATGATCATCAGGTTTTACATTTATATTTAGCCGACTAACCTAAAGACAACACTTTAACGGGCAGAGTACCCGATCAAGATGTAGCTTCGCGGTAAGTATGGTGTCAAACACTAAGAGTAAGAGTTAACCTATTATTCTATCAGTATTTTATTCTATCTAGATTAGTCTAATACTGGTTAAACCTATGCTATACATATTTACTATAGGTAAAAGGGGGGGGGGTTTTCAGCCTAAGAGACTGGCACAGGTTTATGGTGACAAATATCAATTCTAAGCACAATACACACTAAAGCAAATAAACACAAGACAAAAGAGCGGAACGAGCCAAATAATAGAAAACTGTATTAACAATGTTAAATCTGATTAAATGCTGGTTTGTTTAATTAATGCAATGGCTGCTTATCTCGAGGCGGCATATCATTCTTAAGACTTAGGCAGTACTTCTTCCTAAGACCTAGACACGAACAATCCTGTCACGATTAACGCATCAGCATAAAGCATCCTATAGTTTAATTATAATCTACCATAGGGAATTAAAGCAGTGGTGATCCTGTTAAAACCACTAAGCCCCATCGGGAACTTTACACACTTTAATTGCATGAATGTTGATTTTTAACACCGGTAACCACCACCAAAATCAAACCAAATAATAAATGAACACTACTGGTTGAACCAATTATCGGTCAACCTAAACCGTCAACTAAGCTCATAATCAAAGAGTAATGATAAAGTTCATTTGTATCCTAACGGTCCGGGCATATAAAACACAACATGGAGAGCTATCCCGACATCTAGGTTACTGGTTAGGTCTCCCTAGACCCAGTTAAATGATAGGTCGCATGTACAAGCACGTAAACAAGTATAAGGCGATAAACATAATTAAACAACAACGATAAATTAAGCAAAGCCGGATTAAAATAGCCCTAAACAGATATAATCTTCATTAATCAACGATAGGCAATACCCGAGGTATTAGCCCACAATCATTGTTCATTATTACAAACGTGAACAAACCATTAAAAATCGAATGATTAAAAGAAAGTAAGAATTACACGATGTCTTCTAAGGCACATTAGGAGTCAGGATGTGCTCACCTTGGGCTGCTCTTCTTTGCTTGATACTTTCAACTTTAGTTGTATACTATACAGAGAATATGATATTGCACACTAAAACTCGTTTTTGAGTCTTGTATTTATAGTGTCTGAAATACGTCTGGATACGCCGTATGTGGATACGGCGTATAGGGGTTAATTTCCTTGGAGTCTGTGATAAGATCAAATCAATTAAGATAATTACCATCAATCATATTAAATGCATATCTTTGACTAATGAACCATTGTGCATACGGCGTCTTGGTTGTAGTGGATACGCCGGATCGGGAATTGATCATTACGCGTTTCTTGTGCTGAGCTGGCGCTGATACGCCGTATTTTCGTTGCTGGATACGACGTATAGGTGCAGAAAATAGTATTCTTCAACTGTCTTCGTTTAAGCTCTAGAAATGTGCCTTTTTACTTCTTCTTCACAAGTGACTCCATAATTACTGCAATAATAAACTTTAAGCAATTAAGTACCAATATCTTGCAATAATTATATAAAAGTGGGTAAAATACGTGGGATAAATGATAGTAAAGTATGACGTTATTTGATGATATCAAATATCCCCCACTTGAATCCTACTTGTCCTCAAGTAGACTTTAGAAAGATTTTGAAAATGTATCCCAACCGAGGTTAAGGATTTTTTTTTTCCGTTAAGCATTTCTTTCATGTTCGGATCACCTGTACAAAACCAAGCCCTCAGAAATATGGAAATAAAATCACTTCAGACACTCAACAAACCTAGGGTGTATCATTTAGTGGTACGCTCATTTGCTCAGTCGTGATTAGCTTCGTATCATAGGCTTGGCAAGGATACACATCTCCACCTCTAAAGCTAAGGAGTAACAAGTCAAAAGGTAAATTGATAATTATTAGAAGCTCGGGTTATATTTAAATCCATTCTATATAAGATGAAGAATGATATAGGGTGTGGAGCTTCTGGACTTTCACCAGAGGTCATCGTCAAACAAGGCAGCTAAGACATGAATACATGGCCGTATCGACGGAATAGACATCCATGCTCGTACACATCCTCATTCGAGTAGATCTTAAGGTTAGTTATCAGGAAAGGGAAGTAAAATTGTTGTTAAATAAAATAAACAAACAACAGATTAAAGCAACAAATAAGGTGCGTTGCTAGTAAACGTTCCCCGACCATTCCCTACAAAGACTCAAACTTATAAACAAATGTCTCGATCATAAGATGACAATGACAACCTAAGTTGGCGTTCCCATAACGGTCCAAGGCTTCCTTACTCCCAAACGTTACATAATTTTTACAAAATAATGGTGATATCGCCACTTATTTACAATACTTTACATACGTTGATTTTTGTGCGTATCAACAATAATTGATCCTTTCAAATAATTTTATTGGGTGTAAAGCTCTATGAACCGACAATCATTTTTCCCAAAAATAATTCATTCATATATATATAAATATATAGTATATATATATATATAGTATATATATATACAATAGTAGTATTCAACAATGCATCATAAATCTCGCGTAAATTTCATCGAGTCTTCATAATCATCATTTGTGTCCGCTAATTTACACTTGAACATTTTTCTATCTTCGGACATAATACATAATTGTGAAAGTAGCAAAAACACACGAGCCACAAACATTCCCATTGCATTGTGCAATTTTCCCGACCATTACATAGATAGAGAAATTTTCACTTTGACGTAGGAACTACAAAACTTTACACGAAAGCGACTAACAACATTTGATCAAATAGGCTTTAATCTACACGGTAGGCTAAGGTGTAAAGGTGAAACAAAACAATTTTTAATTGGTGAGGAAAAAAAGAAAGGAATGGCTTACCAGGTTGTTCTAGGAGTATCTTTACTCTAAAAATGAGAGTAAGCAAAAGGGTTACATGGGTGTTAACTAACCAGTGTAGTTAGTTAATATTACGACATGTAGGCTTTTTGGTTTAATCCTAGAAATTTACCAGTCAAGCATGTTACTCTATCTAAATCCATAGTACTCATCATTAAGGTCTTGAGTGATATACCAAGCCAAGTTTCAAAGTCCACTACATCACTGGCATACTCATATTTTTGTGGAATTTTAGTAAGCAATTGGAAACGGATAGGCTTAATTCTCACAAATAGACATTAAGGGTTATAGTGCGCTAGGTAATGTAACTAGTGATTTTTCACAAAAAGTTATGCTATTTTTTTTAAATTTGATCCATTTTTAGGCATGTTAGCATTTTATTTGTGAAAATGAGGACAAGTACGTTTTAATTCTCCATTCCCCCACTTTAAATTATACACATCCTCTATGAATAAGACAAACAGTTAAATGAATACGGGAAAGAATTAGAACGAGGAAACTTCCCTGATAGTTTGCTCCGGATGGTTTTCCATTTTGTGTGTTTGAGCAAGAAGAGTGTTGACGAGGGCTTCAGAATGCCCAAGAGAGGTCAACACGAGGTAAACTTTCCAGACTATACCATTAAAGTCGGTTTTTTGGAGTTACACAGCAAGTCCTGCATAAAAATTTAGAAGACTTTCCGTAGCAATTACGAGCTTTCGCTAACCTACAATACAAGCAAACAATTAAACATACAACTATACAGGTTACAATACGTCGTATCCCAAACCCTAGGATACGCCGTATGTAAACCTGTGAAAATAATTAAATACTGGAATTTAAATACTGAAATTAAAAACTGATAATTGTCCAGACATGCATACGCCGTATCCAGAGGGGTTCGATACGCCGTATGTATGTCTGGGCAGACAGACTCAATATAAAATTAAAATTCAAACAATTTAAATGCGACAAACAATTAAAAACATAATCGGGTTGTCTCCCGGGGAGCACTTTTGTTTTAGCCAGTCTTTAAGTTTGACCTTTTTCACTTATATTTACTTTGTCCGAGTCACCTCCCATCGGTGATCTTTTCTGCTGAAGAGTTCATGGTAGATGCAAGACATGCTGCCAGGAGTTCTTTCAATAGCACAAATTTTACTTGGACTAACAGTAACGAATTCTTCGTCATTCCTAATTGAATGACGTACTACTATGAATTCTTCGGTTCTGCATAGCTCGTCCGGGTTGTCGATGTCGCGGGGAGCGAGGATTGGTATCGGAGTATATTCCCTATCAATAATTTCGTAGATGTCTTTTGCATCTTGTGTGTCTAAATTAGGGGTGAGCCAACGGATACCATCGACCGGGTTGTACGGAACCGACCGGACCGGTAATTTTTTGGACCAATTCGGTCCTATGTGTCCGGTCCGGCTCGTGACCAAAAAAACCAAATGGATAATGCCGTGTAGAGACCGAAACCGGACCGAAGACCGACCCGGATCGACCGCCCCGGACCGTACCGACCATTTTGGGTCCGGTCCGCAGTTCGACAATATGGCGACCAATTCGGTCCTCTGGTCACCTGTCCGGTCTTACTGGAAAAAGTATAGGTGAAAAAATGAGTGGACAATGTACCCTGTCCCGGTATTGGACATATTACTCACCCCTAGTCTAAATAGGGTTTATAAAACGTATCCGAACATTCCTTTTTGTAACTTTCGTTGCGTGGTTCATCGTCGAGGTCGCCCATCGCCCCTTTAGTACGGCTCATCAGCGAAGAATTCCCATATCCCATTTTGTTTGTTTTTGTCATATTCCAATAGTTGTGCGAATTTGAGTTCAATGCCTGTAAAAGGAATTTCAAGGTAGTCATCCGTTGAGTTCCCAAAATCGAACAGTACCTTACTATTGCTGGAATTGGAAATAGGAGTATTATTATATGACATAACTTATTACAACGTTTCATTCCAACCGATGGATTTTTCCTCGATTGACTCGGCGCCTCCAGTCATCCGTTCCAAACACCATTTTTTGGGCATCTTGCTCCACTAAGTGATTTCGAGAAACGTGTAATCTTAGTAACATTTTTCTCCACCATAGAATTTAATCGCATTTCGGATTATTTCACAAACACACTCTTGCAATGTGGTCAGTAACATCTTCTCCGTTCATGCCATTGAAGGTGTTTTCCTGCAATATTTTTAGAAATTCATCATTGATTTTAAATTTTGAGATTTTTGGTGAGTTAGCATGCCCGATTCCCCCCCTCTTTATGTCATTCAAAGCCTGCCATCGCCAAGAGTGCTGTATTCTGCATGATCCCACCACTATTCCTCATAAATGGATAGGAAAATGTTAGTACAGATGCTTAACATGGGGGAAAATTAAACTTGTTGTTATATCAATCACTTATAAACCACCAGCTATATTTGCTATCGATCAGTAATACGCCGTATGAGTCTTTGAAATAACAGTACGCCGTATTAGAGTTTACGAAATACTCGCCGTAATGTTTGAAAAGAAACAAATACGCCGTTTTAGGACAGTAAAAACAACCCTCACCTAAAGGTATGTAAGGTTAGGTTAACGCCTTATCCAACTGGTGGATACCCGTATCAAGTGATCAGGTGGTCAAACAAAATACAATATGAAAACACAATTAAATGCAATAAATTAAAGCACCACAATAAAACTAAACAATTATCCTGTTAGAAATCGCGAGGAATTTAATAATTTTACGACTAAACATGTTAAAGGTTATAAATACTTAAGGCAAGAATAAAAATAAACTAATCACTCACCACTGTAACTGGCGCCAAAAACCGTGATGTGGAGCCGCGTTCGTATAGTGTTAATTTTATTGATTAACCAGTTTTACATTTAATTAATTTAGCCGACTAACCAAAAGATAACACTTTAACGTGCATAGTAACCGCAAGAAGAGCATCGAGCGGTAAGTAAGGTTGTCGAACACTTATCTAAGAGTGAGAGTTAACCTATTATTATTCTTTTAGTAATTTTAATCTTATCTAGATTAGTCTAATTACTGGTTAAACCTATGACTATACATATTTACTAGAGTAAAAGGGGGGTTTACAGCCTGAGAACCTAGCACAGGTTTTTATGGTACAAATATCAAATCCTAAGCACGAATACACACTAAATGCAAATAACACAAGACAAAATGAGAGTAACGAGCCAAATAATAGAAAACTGTATTAACAATGTTAAATCTGATTAAATGCTGGTTTGTTTAATTAATGCAATGGCTGCTTATCTCGAGGCGGCATATCATTCTTAAGACTTAGGCAGTACTTCTTCCTAAGACCTAGACACGAACAATCCTGTCACGATTAACGCATCAGCATAAAGCATCCTATAGTTTAATTATAATCTACCATAGGGAATTAAAGCAGTGGTGATCCTGTTAATACCCTAGCCCATCGGGACTTTACTCACTTATTGTTTGATGTTGTTTTATACACCGGTATTCCACCACCAAAATCAATACCAATTAATAAATGAACAATATTGGTTGAACAATTATCGGGTCACCTGCCGGTCAACTAAGCTCATAATCAAAGAGTAATGATAAGGTGTCATTTGTGATCCTATTGGTCCGGGCATATAGAACACAACATGGAGAGCCATCCCGGACATCTAGGTTACTGGTTAGGTCTCCCTAGACCCAGTTGAATGATAGGTCGCATGTACAAGCACATAAACAAGTATAAAGTTAAAAACCAAGATTTAAACAAAATGATGAATTAAGCAAAGCACCAAAAAAGTGGGAAAAACAAAAAAAAAAAAAAAAAAAAAAAAAAAAAAAAACAAACTTATAATCTTAATTAACATGGCTAATACCAGGGTATTTATCCCATAATCATTGTACATATTATTACAAACGTGATCAAACAATTAAAAATCGAATGATTAAGAAAGTAAGAATTATACACGATGTCTTTTATGGAATTAGAGTAGTGCTCGACCTTGGATGCTCTACTTGCTTTAGAAATTCATCTTTAGTTGTATATTGTACAAAGAATGTGATATTGCACCCTAAACTTGTTTTTGAGTCTTGTATTTAAAGATGATCTTAAATATGCCTAGATACGTCGTAATGGGAAAAGTGGATATAGCTATAGTGGCTAATTTCCTTGAGTTCCGCATAAGATCTAAGTCATTTAAGATAATTACCAACACTCATATTAAAATGTGTATCCCTTTGACTGATGAACAGCTGTGCATACGGCTATTAGGTGGATGATACGCCTGGATCAGGAATTGATCATTACGCGTTTCTTGTGCTGAGCTAGCGCTAATATGCCGTATCTTCATTGCTGGATATGGCGTATAGGTGCAGAAAATAGTATTCTTCAAATGTCTTCGTTTAAGCTCTAGAATTGCGCCTTTTTGCTTCTTCTTCATAAGAGACTCCAAAGATTACTGCAATAATAAACATTAAGAAATTAAGTACCAATATCTGCAATACATTATATAAAATGTAAAATACATGGGGAATAATTTAGTAAAGTATTGACGTATTTGATAATATCAAATATCCCACTTAAATCCTACTTGCCTCAAGTAGACTTTAGAAAGATTTAGATAATGTATCCCAACCGAGGTAATGAATATTTTTCGTCAAGCAATCTTCATCTTCAATCACCTGAACAAAAACCAAGCTCCTTATTAAATAAGAAATGAAATACTCATATCACTCAACTAAACTAGGGTGTATGCGCTTTTTGTGGTACTCCTCTTTGCTCAGTCGAGATTAGCTTCGTATCATAGCGAGTGTGCGCCGTGCGAGACACATCTCCACCTCTAAAGCTAAGGAGTAACAAGTCAAAAGGTAAATTGGGTATTTATTAGAAGGCTCGGGACATGATATAGGGTGTGGAGCTTCTGACTTTCACTAGAGGTCGTCGTCAAACAAGGCAGCTAAGACATGAATACATGGCCGTATCGACGGAATAGACATCCATGCTCGTACACATCCTTATTCGAGTAGATCCTAAGGTTAGTTATCAGGAAAGGGAAGTAAAATTGTTGTTAAATAAAATAAGCAAACAAATAGATTAAAGCCAACTATAAGAGTGACGTTGCTAGAACTTTTCCGACCTGTTCCATGACAAAGACTCGAACTATAAACAACGACTCAATCAATAGATGGCAATGGAAAGACCTAAGTTGCGTTCAATAATGGTCCAACTTTCCTTACATCTCGAACTATACATACACTTTACAAAATAATGGTTGATTATCAGCCACTTTTTATAATACTTTACATCGTTGATTTTTGTGCGTATCAACAAATAATCGATCCTTTCAAATAATTTCATCGGTTTAAGCTCTATGAACCTCTACCTTTTCATCATTCAATATTTTTTTTTCAACAATACATCACAAATCTCGGTGTAATATCCACTGTCTTCAATAATCATCATTTTGGCCGCTAATTTTCTCTGAACTTTCTTCTTAGGACAATAATACCTAATGTGTGAAAGTAGCAAAACACACGAGCTACAAACATTCCATTGCATTGTGCAATTTTCCCAAACCATTACATAGATAGAGAAATTTAATCACTAATCACCAGGAACTACAAAACTTTATCACTAAAGCGACTAACAACATTGATCAAATAGGCTTTAATCAACACGTAGGCTAAGTGTAAAGGTTAAAATGAAGACAATATTTTATTGGTCTAGAAAAAGAAAGGAATGGCTCAGCAGTTTTCTAGGGTATCTTTACTCTAAATGAGAGTTAAAGCAAAAGGTTACACGGTGGGCTTTAACTAACCAAATGAGTTAGTTAATATTACGACATGTATGCTTTTTGGTTTAATCCTATAAATTTACCAATCAAGCATGTTACTCCATCTAAATCCATAGTACTCATCATTGAGGTCTCGAGTGATATACCAGGCCAAGTTCTAAAGTCCACTACATCACCGCACACTCATATTTTTATGGATATTATAGTAAAGCAATTGAAACAAGTAGGCTTAATACTCGACAAATAGACCATTTAAGGGTTTATATGCGCTATGTAACAATTCACAATTTTAGGTCATTTCTCGATCCTGTTATTCGTCACTATTTATTTGGGATCCAATACTCGATTACTTTTAATTTAACTTTGAAGCTAAATCGCGTAACTACGAAGTAATCATTTAATGTAACGTCCATCAATAAATACAAGGTATTACATCGGGGGCGGGTGCGATAGGGTTGGTAATTTATAATTATTGAGAAGATAATTATTAACTTGCGTATTGTTATTTCTATTGTCACGTAAAGGGAATACGTGTCGCAATAAAAACATTTGAACACATCTCGGAAATAACCTAGACTTACCTAACTCAAACAATACCTACTTTAAACCTTAACACAAAATAAAGTTAAATTTGGTGTACATAACTACTATGGCCGAATATTGGGCACCAAATCCATTAGAAATCCTTATGGATCTTGCTAATACTTGCACAAAATACCTTTAATTAAATGTTAGTACTAAGTGTTTTCCTAGTTCTCCTCATTACATAGTGGTTAATAACCATTTTGCTTCTCCCTTTTTTCCTTGATACCCAGCTACAACCAATGCACATACTAAAAAAAAACATAAGATTTCCAATCTTAAGGTAACCTTGTACAAATAATTGAGTAATTAAGAAATGTACTTAGGTGGTTTTAGGAAATACAATGTGAGGCACACTAAAACCATAAAACCTCCAAGATTAAGGTCACGTTGTTTTTAGTGACCAGAATGTAACAATATACTTGTCTATAAATACACACTCACACTTGACATTTTACACTCTTACAACCTCACACTCACTCAAACAATAAACATATATACTCCCTTTCTCTTGTTCGGGCCACGACACGCAAACAAACACCCTCTCAATCCATTCGAACCCAAAATAAATCCTAGGGTATTCATACAAGTCATAATAAGGTTTACGAGCTAAGGTTTGGGTATTTGAATAAGCTTTGAAGCTTTGGTTGGGTCATTTCAATCGTGTGTGCATTTGGGTTGCTTGCCTAGCTCAAAAACAAGCCTTAGGACTTCAAATAATCACAATTCAACCCATAAACATTTGTATTATACGTGTTTCCTTGTTATATAGTCATATAGGTCACGTCTTTATGTGATTAACAAGTTTACATGGACGTGAACATGCATGGTTCAACCTATGCGTGGCACACGTACATGTATTTTCGTAAACTTAACCTCATGTGGTGTTTGAATGCAAAGAAACGTATGTAATGTGAGTTAATGGCAAGCAAAAGCTTAAACATTTTTGTTAAATGCAAATGTCGACGCCAACACGAACACTAATTTATTTACAAACGAATTTCTCAAAAACCATACGTAAACTAGTCATCTAAATGAAATGGCATGGCTAGGGAAGGTGTATACAAACTTATTGAATGCTGGTCAATGGGTTTAAACGAACCAGAAGAGGAAATATGAACTCAAAGTGTTTGGATTATGGTTAAACACCACAAACGCGAACCATATGCACCAACAGTGGGCACATTCGTCCACTCTTGGGCCGCGTAGCCCACCAAAGGTTAAGTATGACTTGTAGTTAGCTTATATCAGGATTAAAGAGCTTAAGCGAGAGTTCAAGGGCTTATCAAACTCTAACAAAACCCTACAAGAACATTAATAAGTTAATCGGACCCTTAATGGACCAATTGGGCCCAACAGCCTACGTCCGAACCCAAACAGGCCCAATAAGCAAGCTTGGCCGGCCCACAACTTATTTATAAGCCTTATTGAAGCTTATAATAATCAACGAGCCTATTCGTGCTAATATGGACCCTTGTAACCCTTTTAAAAACCAAACAGATCCTAAATGGGCTCGTTAGCCCATTACCGTGAACCACGAAACCCATACGCCATGAATAAGCTTGGCAGCTTATTTGTGAGCTTAAAACAGCTTATGAGGCTTATAATAAACATAGAGAGACCGTTAAACCATAATGTGACAAGCCCAAAAGCTTATAATGTCTATCGACATGTAAATGGGCCTAAAAGCCCATTTACCAGGTACCTAAGTGCTTATTTAATTAGCCACCAAATGAAAATAGCTTAACATATTTCATGAGTACTTCTTGAGTTAAGAAAAATAAGTTGGATCATGTAGTGAAACTCAAATGGACCCTTAAAAGCGTTTCAGGTTATGATTGGTGGGCTAACAAGCCCAACAAACTCGAATAAGCTCAAATAAGCTCATCCGAGCTTATTCTTCATCCAAATAGTTTCATATGAGCTTATACAAGTCAAATGAGAGCTTATGTACTTTTGGAATCCTAAATGGACCCTTTATTTACTTAATGGGCCTTAACGAGCTCAAAAAGCCTAATAAGCTCAAATAAGTTCATCCGAGCTTATTTATAAGTTTGACCAGCTTTTTAAGGCTTATTGGAGCTTAATGAAACACAATGCCACTTGTTAGATTCTTAATTGGTTTAAAATGTTGATTTTTATGAAGTTATAGGGACTAAAATTTGTCAATTTTAAAAACTTAAGGGTTTAAAACTGCCTATTTACTATTTTTAGTAATTTTGAGGGACTGATTTTCATTCTGAAACTTTAGGGATTATTGAACATAAAATGACCTAAAGTGTAATCCTATAAAGTTATAGGGCCAAATGTGTACAATGAAAACATAAAGGGTCTAAAGTGTAAATTACTATATTTCAAAACTTAAGGGGACATTTTTTAATTACATAAAACTCAAGGGAATAGTATAAACAAAGGTGATTTTTATAAACACTTAGCGAATCTGACGAATTAATATTCGGATATTTTACAAGTAAACCTACGATTTTAATAAATACGAATTTTTTATTAATAACATACAGCGCGAGCAGCGCGCGCGCGCGAGGTGAAATCTATACACTTCCTAAGAGCCATCAAACATTTTCAAATACGATAAATATGTGCACCACCACACAAGTGATAACAGTATATATAAACTAGCAAATTACTGTAGTTTATACATTGAGTCCATTAAGCCCTAAACTTGTAGAACTAAGACTTGGCCATATTTACTTATGTATTTGACGGATGATTTCATAGCTTTAGGATATATTAAATCATTTCCAGAGAACTTAATTTACTAAGGTGAGTTCATAGCCCTCAAATTTTTCTAATTATTTAAATGATTATATCGCGTGGGGTGAGAACATGCTTTATTTTACAAATTGGATGCAAGTGTACATTTTATACTATGATTACGTGTTTGCCTAAGTAGTGATAACCCACTGAGCCCATTATCATAAACTGTCAATTACTGGATAGTGAGCGCGAATGTTATAAATAAATCTATTTAGGATGACATCCCGTTTTGGGTGAGTAAGCGCTCCACTGTGTTGGTTGCCGAGAAACAAACGTTACCATGTCGGATTGGGAATGTTTGCTGTTAGAACATCATTACGGCATTTATTGGGCTAATGTTTATTGCATTCAAACATTGTCTGAGCCTACAGTGTCATGAGCTTAGAAAATGTAATTAATTTAATTATGTTTTTCATTTGTTGCTTAATCATACACTTGGTAAATCTGCGGTCCTACTACGATTTAACATAAACTTATGAAATTTACCAACTTTATGTTGACGTTTTAGCCATGTTTTCTCAGTCATAAGGCACGGGGCAGTGATCATAGTAAGTCAATAATTGAAGAGTCATATTAAAGATTTGGGTCTTATCACATTTTGAGGACAATTGTTATAAACTGAAATCTTTTATTTCTACTGTTGAAACAATTTGAAAGCCATAACGCTTATTTAACAACAAGTATTTTGTAATCTAATGTATCCTTTTTCAAATGACACGTTTAGTGATCGTTCTCATATCTTATGCTATTGATCTATGAAGTAACGCCCTCGGATATACATTATATTCCGCTGCTACCCAGATTTGGGAATATTATAGATTGGTATCAGAGCCAAGTTTATAAAGAACCAGGTCAAAGTTTGTGTCTGACTATATACCATGTGTTCAAACACTGTTTTGTTCAACAAATTGATTTTCGAGGACCATACATACATTACTTGTTTGCATCCAGGATATATGCCTACATGACATGCATTGTTTTAGCATTTGTAGTTACTAAGCGCTTACCTGATTGATTGATGTACGTGTATATAAATTATATTACGTATATTACTATAAGACTCTTATAATTAAATCTTATAGATATAACATAGAGACCACTCTTATAATTAAAGCTTATAGACATATCATACCGATCTCTCTTATAAGTAATACTTATATAATTATTTTCGCTTTTGCAGCAGTCATGTCTTCTGCATCATCCGCTGTCACCTACACTTCCGTCTACACCGACTCTGAGCCCGGCAGAGCCTTCTAGGGAGCCGATGATGAGGAGGTATCTGAGGGAGGCATTCCACGGGTCATCGATAAAAATGGATACAGACGAACTCCCTAAACATACCATAGCCCCCACCAACACCGATTACATTACAAAGCCCAGAGGATCCACAGACACCGCTAGTTCCTCAAGACGAGGATGAGCGTGAGCCTATGTTCGTACAGGCACATGATCCTGACTACGTACCAGAGCCTATATACCCTAATATAAACCATTAGAGATGAGCATGATTTTCTAGCTGAGAGCCTCCATTACCTCCTGTAGATTCACTACGCTGAGACACCCGGATATGTTACTAAAGTCGATCCCGAAGGGGGTGAAAAGTGGGGGGGGAAGAAAAAGAGGAAGGGGGTGGGAGTAGGAAAAAAAGGGAGGGGGGGGGGAAAGGGGGGAGGGGTGGGGGGGGGTGGGGGGGGGGAGGATCCAGAGGAGTACAAGGATGATGGGACAGAGGATGGTCCGGTTGACTATCCTATAGACGGGGGATATGATAGAGATGATGATGATGGCGATTCATCTAGGGATGACGCCATGAGAATTAGGATGAGGATGAGGACGAGGAGGACGAGGACGAGGAGGAGGAGCACTTAGCTTCGGCCAACTCTGCTGTGGTTGTACCTACTGATGAGCCTGTTTCCCCACTTAAGGGAACGTGCTTGTTTATACAACGACCCTCTACTAATATACTATTGGGCTAGGATTACCGTCCGGTCCTCAAGGCTTCTAACCCTAGCTACCAGAGGCAGAGGTTGAGAGACTTCTGACCATGACTACTCCATCACCATCACCACCTATCTCACTATTACCACCCTTTGCAGGAGAGCACCTTGCTAGGTGTATGGCCCCACTTGCACATACATCACCACCACCTATGCCATCACAATTACTACCATCCATTTGGGTGTCCCAACCAAATCCAGACCATAGGAATAGCATCCACTCTGCCCCATATTGATGCAGATACTGCCACATTACCATCACCTCAACTACTACCATCTCTATACATACCAACTTTCTAATCAGCTTACCTCGTAAAAAGGTTGTTTTGGTCCCATTTAGCCTCTAAATATAAGTTAGGAAGAGTTCTACTTCCAGACTATCAGATGGTCAGGGAATATATTATGGGGTTTGTCATGCATGGAGATGCTGAGAGCAGGCGACGGGGGGTTAGAGATGTTGGTGTAGTATAAGATACTTGGGTAGATCCGACAGAGGCAGTGCCTGAGATAGCACCTATGACTGTAGAAGAGTTCATACTATGGTTACAGGCTTTCCGAGCTCCATGACATGATACGCAGACTTGTGTGCTTTACTAGAGGATAGCTCAGGATAGTAGGTCTCGATATCACCAATCGAGTCGATAAGACTCACAGCGAGTTGATTGCTTATGGATAAGATGACTCTCTAGGAGAGCATATGGATTATGCAGGAGGAGGCCTATGCTTCCCGCGAGGCTTGGGCTCATTCGATAGGATTGAGTCAGGCGACTCATCAGGAGCTTCAGACCCATCGTGATCATGTGTATGCACATGAGACCTATCTACAGGCACACCAGACACAGCTACAGCTGCAGAGTACTCTCATTCAGACACAGCACCAGGTACACGAGACTCGCTTTTAGATGCAGCATGCTGAGTTAGCAGCACTTCGAGAGACTGATCGTAGGCGCCAGGACCAGATGGTAGAGGCTCTCCGAGTCATCAGAGACATGAGGCGAGAGATGAGCGACATGCAGACTGAGTTGTTGGCACTGCGAGAGCCGCAGAGGAGAGCTAGACAGCCAGGACCAGAGGCTAGGATTCCAGATCACCAGGAGGCTTCTGGGGACGCCGACAGTCACATTTAGTGATTTATGTTATTGTATCTTGCTAGGTCATTGTACAGGCATGTTAAGTATTAGGGGTTTTCCCCGCTAGCATAGCCTTAGATCTTTTGTGTTGTATTATGTGTACTCCGACGACTATTTCATGTAAAATTTTCAAAGTTATGAATGAAATGGATGTGTTACTTTGTACTATATACTTCTCTTGTGTTGATTATCTCATCTATATATTATTATATTCTGTCATATAACCTCATGTTTTGTCTTTTGTGATCTAGACAAATCATGGCACCTACAACCAGAGGAGGACCAAATACCCATGTCAATGACACCAACCCAAACAACATGACCCCCGAATCCATCCAAGCAATGATCGACCAAGCTCTCTTGCGAAACGCCACCAATGGAGATGGAAGCCACAGTTCGCACGGGGATAACCGAAGGAATGTGCAAACTGCGCGCCCTTGTTTTTACGCTGATTTCATGAAGTGCCAACCTTTGAACTTCAAAGGGGCTGAAGGCGTGGTCGGTTTAACTCGATGGATTGAAAAGATGGAATCAGTTTTCCATATCAGTGGTTGTGCTGTTGAGAACCAAGTAAAGTTTGCCACCTGCACTCTGTTAGTGCGGGCGTGGGAAGGCGGGGGGGGTCGCTTTGCCTTGGTGACTGGACAGATAGAACTTCGGTCCAGGTGAATGCATATATGGACTTGTTCAACTTGATCAGTGCCCCGAATCCTACCAAGGTGAAGATCGAGACTCGACCCCGTGCCACCCATGAGGTGCAGCTATTGACTGTCACTGCAAATCATGTGCTAGATATGGAAAACACGACCGTGGTGTCAGGATCTTCAGAGACACCTTCTGCCATAGAGAAATTGATGCTGGACTTTGCCAATAAAGACCCAACCCCATTAATTACTGAGAGGTATTAGGAAGAAGAGCAGACCCAGGACGGATTATCGCATAAAATCCCACATGTACAAAATCCAACGACTGTGGTGGCCGTTCCAGAGCCAGATCCAGAGAAGGAAGTAGCCGCCATGGGGCCTCAAGTGAACAAAAGACGCCGCAAAAGAGGCAATGATGGGGTGGACGCAAATGCGCCGCCCAAGGTGTTGATGAAGGATCATGTGGCCCTTCGCCCTGCACAGAGTACCCTCGGAGGGAAATTCCTAGCTGCAATAGGATTAGACGTGGGCTCCACCCTCGTCACACCTGCCACACAAGAGACTCCATCCAATGCGAAGAGCGTGAACGACCCGGATCCACTGTCGTGCGCGAAAACGCAGCCGTGCCCTAAGCAAGACGTTGCCCAGTAAGTGATTCGATCTTAGCATTTTCCTTACTTTATATTATCATTTTGTTTTTGTTGTCAAAGGTGTAGTCATGCTAATAAATCAAATGTGTCTCAATGCAGATCTTCCAGAAAGACGGCCCTTGAGATCCCCACCAAAAATGTTACTACCGTGGAGGCGCAAGACATGTTCTCCGTGGAGAGTCCAGGGTCAGGGAAATCAACTTCCGTCCCATCCATGGTCGAGTCGCCGGGGGTATCTATCAGCCAGGGGAGGCGTGACTAACAACTGCCGCCTGGACACCCTGGACGCGTGCCAAGATGTGGTAGACCACATAGTACCACCGGGGTACTTCTTTGAGCTGCGCCACTTGCCCAATGCTGATTTTTTGAGCCAGTATAACATAAACCTGGCTCGGTAAGTGGCTATGGGTTCTCAACTGAGGCTAAGGTTTAAACAATAGGTCAGGTTACTGAAGAAAGCCAAAGCCCAGATAGCCAGACGGGATCAGAGGATCCAAGTGAGGGAGGAAGAAATAAAAAAGCTGGATCAAGAAATTAAATCCCTCAAGACCATGGAAACGAAAGTGCACGGCCTCCGTAATCAGGCGAGGAACTTAGAAACCCTGCTTGAGGTTGAGGTAGATATGAAGAAGGCGGTGAAGGCTAAAAATGTGGGACTAGCTAAGGAATTAGAAAGCCTCCGTGCCCAGTTCGCGGATCTTCAAGTTAGTAATAATCAGCTGTACAAGCAAGTGTCTACTCTCCAGACTCAAGTAACGGGCGAGGAAAGGATAAAAGCCGCCTTTGAAGAGTTCAAGAAATACAAGGATAACCGGGTGAGCTCTCGGTGTGCGGAAATAGATGCAAGATTGGATGCGCTGAGCATAGATTTTGATGAGGAGTTGTACCCTCATATGCTGACGGCGATCGCAGGTCGCCAATGGGTTATCGGGCATGGTCTACGCCTAGCTATCATGAAATGTGCTGAGTCTACGGAATTGAGGCATGTATTTGCTAATGTTGTGTCTGCTGGGATCGCTAAAGGTATGATTGAGGGGCTCAAACACGGGATAGAGCACGGGAAGGCTAATTTAGACTTAGCGGCTATTGAGGCATACGACCCTGATGCCGATACTAAATATGTCGCGGCCCTTCATGCTCTGAAGGATTTAAAGTATCCTCTAGTCGAACAGTTAGAGAAGTTGAAGGATGCCCCCGTAGACTTGATCATGACATCCCTATACTTGGAGAGTGATTCTGGAGAAGACGCTCCTTAGTGGATCCGTAAGCTTCGCCCCAGCTCTTCCCAACTAAAGATCCCTGTGTGCCCTGAGGTACGCAACCCTAAAGATCCCTGGTCCTTCAAAGAGGAGATACTGTTAGAGGATGCTATCGCGGCTAACATAAGCCGCGCCAAAAAGAAGAAGAAGTGCCGGGTGGTGTACCGTACCCATGGGGTCGGTTCCGCCCACCATGTCAGGTCTGACGGCGTCCTAGTATCAGTGCCTACCGTTGTTCCTTAAGGTCTTGCCATCCTGCTGGCGGATGTTGCTACACATACTCAGATATCTAAAGATGAGGCATCTCCGAGGCTGCTTAGATCCAAGTCCCTACCACCTATGTAAAATTTGGATTAGCCATAGTACCGTATGTGGTACTTGAACAATATTTTTGTTTATAATATGTCCACGGATATCCGTGGTTAACAATGTAATTTATCATCTGATATATTTTATTTATAATCGCACTTGTAGTGTCTTACATGCTCTGTGGGAGTCTTTTCTTATATACCTAACGTCTTAGGTACACGTGAAGTAAGGACTCGGAATTCATGGTCACTGGGGTTGCAACCCTCTTACGCGGCAAGCCGACTATAAGGATGCTTAGCCTATAATTATCCAGAGATACTCATGAATGACAAATAATATGAATTAAAGAAAAAGAGAGATTTACTTAAAAAGGTTTAACTTTTCATATAAAGAAGGCGTTGGGTTAGCTAGACCCAGTGGAGTTTTATTCGTGCCCTAAAAACAAAAAGGAAAAAAAATACAGGGATTACTTTATTAAGAGTCCTAATTGTAGTGCGAATTCATCCATGTATGAGCCGTGGCTCAGAGGTAACACTTTTTTAGATTGGCGATGTTCCACGTCCTTGGGAGGACCGTCCCGTCTGTAGATCTTAGCTTGTATGCTCTATCTCCTAGTGCTTCTGTTACCTTATAAGGTCCTTCCCACTTTGGACCAAGCTTCCCTCCATCTACGACATGACTAGCGTCATTACTACGATAGACAAAGTCTCCCGGCCTAAAAGTAACACCTCTGACCTTAGCGTTGTAGTACTTTGTCATATTCAATTTGGCCTTAGCCTCACGGATTGCCACGCGCTCACGCCTTTCTTCAAGCAGATCCAAATTTAGCCGTAGCTCTTCATCGTTGTGTATGGCGTCCACTACCGCGGTGCGGTATATTGGCATTCTGATTTCTGCAGGTATGATGGCCTCTGTCCCATAGGTCAGGGGAAATGGAGTGTCGTCGTTGCTTGACTTGATCATCGTACGATGGGCCCAAAGGACATGGGGGAGTTCTTCCAGTCAATTCTTATTTCCTTTACCTAGGCGGGCCTTGATCCCTTCACCCAAACTCCTATTTGCCCTCTCTACGAGTCCATTAGACTGCGGATATTTTACTGAGGCGAAGTGTTGTACGATATTTAATTTTTCGCACCAATCTTTGAATGGGTCGCTGCTGAACTGTTTGCCGTTGTCTGAGACTATCTCCCCGGGGAGTCCAAAATGGCATACTATGTTATCTGATACAAACTTCTTCACTTGACTGCCACTAATTGTCGCCACAGCCTTTGCCTCTATCCACTTTGTGAAATAATCCATAGCAACTATCAAGAATTTGACCCTCCCTGGGCCTTCGGCGATGTCAATCCCCCATTTGTAAAATGGCCATAGCGCCGTGATGGGAGTCAGCGGCTGCTGAGGATGTCTTGGCACTGGGCAGTGTATCTAGCAATCTTTACATTTGCGTATCATCTCCCGTGTATCCTGATGCTTGGTTGGCCAGTAATACCCAGACCGCATGGCCTTGGCTACCACGGATCGTGGCCCCTCATGCATACTGCATGATCCCTCATGAATCTCTTAGATTACGTAATCCGCTTAAAGTGGTCCGACGCACCTTAGCCATGGCTTCAAGAACGAACGCCTGTAAAAAATCCCTTCTAACAATTCATATTGTCTGGCTTTAATACGGAGTTTGCTTGCCTCCTTTCGATCATTTGGGAGAGTCTCATCTCTCAAATATTCTATTATCAGTGTCATCCATGTTGGTCCTTCTTCCTCTACTACTGCCGCCACTTCCCTCTCTTGTATGGATTTTTCTTTAAGTACTTCGATCAAGACTTGTTTTGATAAGTGCGCAAAGCTGGTTGACATAATCTTGTCCAGGGTATCCGCTTTCTAGTTTTTACTTCTTGGGAATTGGCTTATGGAAAAATTGGCGAAGCCGCTGATCAGGCTTTTGGCCTTTTCAATGTACTTGATCATATTTTCTTCTTTAGCGACATATGTCCCTAGGACTTGGTTTGCCACCAGTTTAGAATTGACACTCACGTGCACATTACATACTCCTATCTGCGCCGCTATCCGTAGGCCAGCTATTAGTGCCTCATACTCTGCCTCGTTGTTAGAAGTGGTGAACTGAAACCTTAGCGCGTAGGTAAACTTCGTTCCTTCTGGGCTTGTTAGTATCAGCCCAACGCCTGATCCATCAACACATGAGTATGCAACGGAATGTTGAATATCCGAAGGCGTTACATTATTGGGTCAATAGCACAAGATCAGAGAACGACTACTAAACGTGTCGTTTGAAAAAGATACATTGGATTAACAAAATACTTGTTTGTTACATAAGCTCATGGCTTTAAATGGTTCAACAAAATAGATAAAGATTCCGGTTTATAACAATTGTCCCCACCATTTGTCACACAAGCTGTAATAAGACCACAATCGTAAGTGTTGACTCTCAATTATTGACTCCCAAGGGTATCATAGCACCTCGTGCCATTATTGACTGTAATAACATGTTAAAACGTCAACATAAAGTTGGGGAATTCATAGGTTTAGTAAATCAATGGTAGGACCGCAAGATTTCCAAGGTATGATTAAGGCAACAGATGCTAACATCATATAAAAGTTTTTACGTTTTATAAGATCATGACGCCGAAGCTAGGCTTGTATGATGCAAATATAAATTCTGCAACAGGTGTTGTGAAATGATGTGACTATCCTGAAACATCCTGATTCGACAATGGTATGCGTTCGTTCAGTGTTAGCTAATCACCCGAACGGGATCGTCCATCCTATTAGGATCTATTCATAACATTTATGGCGCCCGGATATGTAATTCCCAATACATCTATGCATTTAACAAGTTCTTGATATGGACAAAAAGGGTTATACGGTAACTCAGGCAACAAAACGTAATCTGGCATAAAATGTACATTGCGTCCAGTTTGTAAAACAAAGCAGGTATCACCCCACAGGATGTAAGTCAAATTTTAAATAATTGTAAATCATGCGGGCTTTGTTATCACCGTAGCACGGTAGTTCTCTGTATGATAAAAGTATCCAAGGAGTACGTGGATTCTCACCGTTAAGTTACCTAAGTCAAGTTACGGTCAAGTCTTATTTTCACTTTCTTAAAACTAATGATCATTGTATTATCTAAATCCGTCTTTTAAGTTTATAAATTATAACCTTTTTATCCACACTTCGTTGTCGGCGGGAACCACAAGATTATTGTATTTATAGTTTCGATGGTCTCAGAGAAACGTGAAATCATTATTAACTAAATATACCACTTATTTATTAATTGTCTTTAACTCGCTTCGATGTACGAACATCTTAATGATTCGATACGACTTGTCCAAAGTGTTTTATCTTATTTCACTTACAACCCCCCCCCCCGTTGAGTTCCAAAACTACCATTAGTTTTAGTTTGTTACATTTTCTTAGTCTCCATAGGTTTTCTAAATATAACCTCTTATATTTTAAAACCCTTTTTAGTTTCTAAGTGACATTTAATTAGTCACTTGAGTTTACAAAGAGTATTTTTTGATCTTTTAATTTCACTTAGCTCCTAAGTCCTCCTAGAATGTTGCAAGAATGGTCCCTAGAGTTTTTGTCTTCGGAATAAGTGACATTTCTAACACTTAGCTCTTCGGAAATTAAGTTTTCGTCCCGACTTGTACAAACTCGCATTTTTCAAATCAATTAAATCCCCGACATCGTGATGTATTTGGTCCTTACTTTAGTCATAAATAAGCCCAACCAAGCCATTTGGCCTTTATAAATAAGCATTTCGAGCTTTTTTTGGCTTAAACGGGCCTTGTCGCGGGCCCTGTTAAGGTAGTTTAGGTATTTCTCAACGATCCTCCTTTAGTTTTAATAAGTCTTAAAAGTCATATATAAGCTAGTGTGGGTTGGTTAGCTTATAATAAGATCGGGAGCTTATTATGGCTTATTTCGAACCTTAACTGGGCCGCAAGCCCACTCAAGCTTGGCTCGATCATGCATTCTGGGGTTTTTAGGTTCTTACCCCATAGCTTTTCCTAACTTGTACAAAGCCGAACAACTGTTTTCTTTTTTAGCTTATCCCAAATAAGCTGATAAGCTAATAAGTCTTTCTGTTGGGCTGGTCTTGGGCCCGTTAGGGGTTTTAGAGTGTTTCGTTGGGTTAATTCGGGTCCATTGAGTACATGAAGGTTCAATAAGCCTTAGGAGGTCGTTGCTATGTAGCTTTCCGATAAAGCTAATAAGCCTCATTGTTTGGCCCTATTGGCCGGGTATGAAACCGATGGGTCCTAGAGAGTCGGGGTTGAGTCATTGTACTATTTAAGTCACCGTTACGCTTTTTTACAGCCCAATAAGAAATCACCAATAAGCTACTAGAGGTTTATTGTGTGCTCTTATTTGCTCACTATTAGGGCTCGTTATGGGCTAGGCAAGGCCATTTTAAGGGTGCGTTTGGGTTTTCTAATGAAGTAAAGGCCCCCCTCTGAACACATGGGAACACTCACCTTTTTATGATTAAGCCCGAGTGGCTTATTAATAAGCTGCGGTTTATTAATAAGCTCTCGTTGGGCCTTGTTGGGCTAGGTTAGAGGCCCGTTAGGGGTTCATTTGGCTCAACGACTTGCCAAAGGGTATTTTAAGCTCAATAAGCCGTGTATAAGCACACGAATAAGCTGCTTAGCTTATTTTGGCTTATGCGTTGTATTGGGGCTCGCGTTGGGCTCGATTAGAAAACCCGCTCCCTAGGAGTTCTAGTTGTGCCCCGAATGGTTTCATTAGCGTGTTTACTGGTTCCGCTAAATTGTCTAGCACCCTAAAACAACTGTGTGTAACACTTTCTTCTCGTGACCGCGACATGCCTCTACGTTCCTTATTATCAAAATAATGTGCTTTCCATTCCCTATTCGTCGTGATTTACACATCTTGTTTAATGTTGTTATAATGTATGGTACACACTAGGTGGTTTTGTGACATCGATAGTGTGCGTGATCCATACGCTTGGTCGTACCATGATGACTTCACCGAAACTTTGAGTTTTAAATCGAATCTATAAGCGAAAACTAGGATCAAATACTCATGGTATAGAATATGATGGACAATTGTAGGGACATAGAGTGACTTACAATGGTCCTAGCTTTTACCATTGGTGGTAAGTTGGGGCGTTGACCGACACTTATCACACCTAAAACGTGTATGATTCAAGTCCAGGTTTATTTCCAAGCCCCCTGCTCGTACACTCCTTTATTAGAAGCTATATGATAACATAGTGATGTTTGTGGTTTCGAATGAGGCAGGTCGAGTGTGTTTGGTTTCGGTTCTGTATATCGAACATGAGAGGAGGAGAGGGTTGAGGTGCTGTATGTGTTATACAAGAGTGTTAAAATGGGTGAGAGTACTATGATTAATTTATGGAATTAGCTTAGTTAGCCTTTTCAGTCCTATAACACAAAACCTCCGAACGTGACCTAGCAGGCGTTTAGAAGGGTATTAGTTATCGCTACTGGTTTGTGACTAAACACCCAAGTACAAGTAATAACTGACGAGGGTTTGTCACATAGATCAATCTCGCTTAGCTAGCAATATATTAGTCTTGGTGTTCTTTTCTTGTTAGATCGGCGGCACAAGAGAGCAGAGATCGCATTCGTGGTTATTACCCATTGTGTCAAAGTATCAATTAGGGACCATTAGGATCAACAACTTAATTGCTAGATTATGTACTCATGTTACTTTTTATGATTATGGGAGATATGTAGTAATTTAACTCATCATCTAAATCCACCTAGGACGATTTGTTGTGAGTTTTCTTGCCCAATTTCGGGTTCCAAGTGATATAAACACAAGACTTGATTAAGTTTTGTGTTTAGGCTTTCAAAGTGGGTATTGGTTTGAGTCTAGGTATGTCTAGGTATTTCCGGGGTGCGTCCAAATGTATTTTATCGCGAAACGTAACCCTTTTACGTGACCAATAAAAATAAAATACGCAAAGTACATAATTATTCTCAAAATAATTATTCCTTACTTGTTTGATGTAAACCTTAATTTATTTGGTGACCGTTTACATTTATTGGTTATTTCTAGTCTACGCGGTTTAGCTTAAAAGTAAATATTAAAAGTAAACGCGTATCGGACTAAAATAAATAGTGATCATTAATATAGTCGTACAATGACACGAAAATGAGAAATGTTACAGTCTCCACCCGTTAAAAGAGCTTTGTCCTCAAAGCTTAAGACCTTGTAGTAGATGACGAAGCCCGGTTTGTGAAGAGTTGTGGGTATTTTTGTTTGAACGAATCTTCACGTTCCCAGGTGAACTCAGGGCCCCGCCTAGAGTTCCAGCGAACCTTAACCAGTGGTATCCGGCTCCGCTTCAATCGTTTGATCTCCCGTTCCATGATTTCAACGGGCTCTTCCACAAACTGGAGCTTATCGTCAACATGAATTCCTTCTAACGGCATGACTAATGGTTCATCGGCATAACATTTCTTCAGATTTGATACATGGAAAGTGTGGTGAACTCTGCTCAACTCTTGAGGAAGTTCCAGCCTGTAGGCAACCTTTCCAACTTTTGCTAATACTTTGAAAGGTCCGACGTATCTCGGGTTCAGCTTGCCCCGCTTACCGAACCGTACGACTCCTTTCCAAGGTGAGACCTTGAGCATAACTCTGTCTCCAACTTCGAACTCCATCGGCTTTCGCTTCCGATCAGATGGATAGAATATTTTGACTTGTGAGATTCGTGCATAATCACGGATCTTAAGTCTCCATAGCAAGGTATCCAACTCCTGCTGTGTAAGCATAGTGTCCCATCGGCACGCCGGCGTAGCTCTTTTGTCGATCCTGTGCCGCTTGCATCCTTTGCTTGATCAGGACGATCTTTTCTGTTGTTTCTTGGATTAATTCCGGACCAGTCAGTTGGGCTTCCCCAACCTCGGCCCAGCATACTGGTGATCGGCATTTTCGACCATACAGTGCCTCATAAGGGGCGGCCTTTATGCTAGCGTGATAACTGTTGTTGTATGAAAACTCGGCCAATGGCAAATGCTTAACCCAGCCCTTGCCAAAATCGATCACGCAAGCACGTAGCATGTCCTCGAGAGTTTGAATGGTCCTCTCGCTCTGGCCGTCAGTTTCTGGATGATACGCAGTGCTCATGCTAATATCCGTACCCAAAGCTTTTTGAAATGATCTCCAGAAATTTGAAGTGAATCTTCCATCACGATCACAGATAATTGAGGCAGGTATCCCGTGTCTTGCCACTATCCTGTTCAAGTACAACCTCGCCAATTTATCCAACGGATCATTCTCCCGTATTGGTAAAAAGTGAGCAGATTTTGTAAGTCGATCCACAATCACCCAGATGGTGTCGAAACCTTGTGACGACCTAGGAAGTTTGGTGATAAAATCCATTGTTATATTATCCCACTTCCACTCGGGTATTTCTGGTTGTACTAGCAATCCTGATGGCCTTTGATGTTCGGCCTTGACCCTTGCACATGTCAGGCATTTGCTAACGTACGTGGCGATGTCAGCCTTCATGTTTGGCCACCAAAATAATTTCTTCACATCTTGGTACATCTTTTCGGAACCGAGATGGATAGAATATTTTGACTTGTGGGATTCGTGCATAATCACGGATCTTAAGTCTCCATAGCAAGGTATCCAACTCCTGCTGTGTAAACATAGTATTCCATCGGCACGCGGTTTCAATCTTTCCTTGGGCATATCCCTTCGGATTATACCGCCTACGTCTTCATTCACAAGATTCTCCGGTTTCTAGGCTTCGATCTGAGCTTCTAATATTCGTTTGGGGAGATCCAAACCAATTGTCATAACTAAGGCTTGAACCTGCAATGGCTCAGTCCATTCCTTATGGCTCAGTGCATCGACC
>BQNB010044316.1:1947-44113 GCA_026074375.1 Tanacetum coccineum | reverse complement strand
ACATGGATCTTTATGAACAAACATAGATCTATAGAAATAATGGATGAAACAAAGTAGGGATCATGTAAAACTTACAAATCAAGAAGAATATGTAGCAAAAATACTAGATCTATACCCAACAATTATAGATCTTCAAAAACCCCAAATAATCTTGAAAACCCAAATTTTATAATTCTTGAAATCAAAGAATTAATGCTTCACAACACCTTAGATATAACTAGGAATTAACTTTAAACACATGGATCTTGCTAGAAATCAAAAGTTATGGATGTGTTTGTGGGTTGAAGGTGTGCCGTGAGCAAGGGGAGGAGAGGGAGAGAGATGTGTGAATATTTTGTGGCTAGTGAATTGAGTTATAACCCTAAGTTGAGATAAGTGTTGGTATTTATAGGATCAAGCTAGGGTTTTGAAGGGTTCAAGTGGTGCATAAGTGACCAACACACACCAAAGGTGTGTTTGGTCTTGGGTTCGGCCGAATATGGCTCACAAGAACCAAGATGGTTCAATTTTTCTAGCCAAGGTTCAAGTGATATGATCATGGTTCAAAATTTGCTAGTCAAAGTTGTAAGAATGTGTAAGTAAACACATGGGGATCCATACTAGTGATATGTGCATGAGAATGACTCATTCATAAGTCATTTTCTTATCTTCCATGCACACATGGGTGGGATTCCCAAAATAAGATGCCAAATCTTTAATTTAGAGTTCAAGTATACATGTTGTTGTGGTTTAGGCGCCCCATTTGGCTAGGGAAAAGAGGTGAACGAAATTTTTAGTAGTATAACACGAGAAATACGATAACTTGAGTTTACACGAAAAGATTTTGAGTTTCCGGGGTTCCGTTTGGTTAAAAACGCGAAAAACGCAATTTAAAGAATAAAACCATAAAATTAATATTGGAAGTGATTAAAAATCACAAAACATACAGGAAAGCTAAAATAACACATATAATGCCTAAATTAATTTATAACCGATGCCGGAACGCGTCCGATGATGTTTCTTAGTTTTTACGCAGTTTAGTTCCTCGGTAAACTGTCAGATTTAAACGTAATGTATAAAATTTAAAAGTAGATGACTGGAATGGGTCAGAATACTAACTGGGAATTTACGAGGTGTGACAGCATACTATGCTTTAACTTTAGTCTTAAGCTCGTTTAACTTCAATCATTAATCTTGTGGTTTGATGTAGTGATCATAGACTTTAGGTCTTGAGCTTGTTCTTTAGCTTGTCTTGAATGCGATCTTGAACACCTTGAAATCATCAACAAAGCATAATCTCATTTCGCCATCTTGTAGATTTTGCCACCATGTGATCTTGTGACTTCTAGACCGACATGCTCATACCTTTCTTGATTTGTTAACTTGAAAAGCTTTAATGTTGCATCTTTCTTGAAATTCTTTAACTTTAACACTTCGTCACTTTGAGATATACGTTCGGTATTAGAGTGACAGAAACTTCTTTAAAAATTTTTGACTTTAATACTTTGTCACTTCAAGAAAGACGTACGGTATCAGAGTAGCAAAAGTCTTGAAACATGTACTTGAGCTTTCATGATGTCTTTATATTTGTCGGTCGGGTATGAGCATGTGGTTATGAATCATGACTCATCAGGAATCAGCTGCGCCAATCATCAGGAGTACCTGCAAGTTTAGGTTAGTGATAATCAACAGATATGGACGAGAGTGTCTTTGCCACCTCGTCGAATACGGTTATAATAACCACAGTTCCCTGTTGATCAGTATAAATACTGCTTGTGATCAGGTAGAATACCAAAGAATCTCCTTGATAGGGTTTCGCAGCTGCACTAGCCGTTCTCATTATCGGAGCGTCTCAAAGCAGACAACACAGTATGAGTGAACCAGCAAGACGAAGTCTCATCGATTGAATAGAAAAATCAATTTGAAAATCAATCGATGTGTCACTTGCTAAAGTGTTTTTGTGACACGTCGATAGTGTTAATCATTTCAAAAATTCATTAGCAACCGTTGATCCATTTCCTGGAACAAGTTTGATTCTTATAGAATCGCACCATCGTTTCTTTCCCGTTGTCATAAGTTTGATTCATATAGAATCGCACAAGTTACCTGCCATGAGCTTGTTTGATGTTGGCTCAAGCAGGATTTTCATCTTCACTGTGAGTAATATTACTCAGATGTTCTGGCAAAATCACGCGTAGGACTCTTAATATATATATTATTATTCACATTGTGTGACTTATAAAAACTTCATTTTGACAAGTGTCCTAATGAGATTTATGGATGATCTCTTTTGGCTCTAAACTCAATAGTGCACTTTTGTTTTAGTGATCGGAGGCTGGAGTAGACTGCCACCTTTTCAATATCAACTAACTCGGAGTGAGAAAGTTGATAGAAATGCGTGTAATCTCCGTGAGAAATGAAACAAGAGTCTTTTGAGAGACCTTGAGTGGCTAGGGAGGGTTGTGCATAGCGTCACTGGGTCCATGACTGTCTTCAATGTCAGACAACAGCTTAGTGTTTCTAACAGTTTATGTATTGACCTGGTTTTTGCCTAAGTGTATGGAGGGCTTCTTTCTTTTCACCCTTTATCTTAACTTTTCTTTTTAATTCTTCAAGTCCTTCAGCTCTTACCGAGACTTCATAACTAGTACCTTGTTGGGTTTGTTCCTATACTAGCTCCATCTCAGTCGGCACTTTTCCCGATTCTCACGTTTTCTCCTTTTGTATCATACCTAAGGACTTCTACACTATCTAATGGATATCCCTGGGTAGATCCCTCTGGTTCTGGATGGATCATAGGATTTGACTACCTATACCTAACCACCTTAGAACTCCATAAATTTAAGTACATGGTCGGTCTTTTGGGTATTCCATCACAATCTAAGCCAAAATCATTGAAAAGTTCAATCAAAGTGTTTGATATAAATATCAAAAGATTTACACTTTGAGAGTTTTTTATCATCACTAAAAGCTTCCCCTTAACATGTGTATCGTAATCATAGTACATTCTAAGTGTGGAGTGCATTGAGTCTATTTTATTCAATCACATTTCAATACAAATTAGATGCAGTTTAATCATATTTTCTCCCCCTTAACCAAAATGTTAATCTCTTGATATTTTGGATATCAATTGATTAAACGTTCAGGGACAAAAATGTTACACACAATATATAAGAAACATTTTATTGCTCCCCCTCAATTTATGAGGGTATATAAGACGGTGCTGAGTATAATAATTTGAAAAAAATTGAATTTACTAAGAAATTCTTGAAAATTTTATACTCGAGCACTCCTTATTATCACCATAATGTCTACACTACATATATACAAATTCACAAGTTTTAATTATTCACGAGGAATGACCTGTTATGATGAGGACATCATATGATAAATCTTATGGTCCTTTGCAGCAGCCAAAAGTCACCCTCGTACGGTCTCCCACCAATAAATTTCTCCAAACTTTGCATAATAATCCTGGTCTTTAGCTGTTTATCAATTGCCTGGATCATAGCTCTTGCTTTATCTCTATCACTTTATCTCCAGATAGTCTAAGGCAGATACTTCATCCGAATTCCGTTTAGACGATCATCAAGAGCAGTCTGAACATCATTGAGTGTACCGTCACTAAACTTATGTAGTTCATCAATACGTATCAATCTGTTTTTCTTGTCTTTGTTCTGGTAAATGAAACCTCTGAGATTGGAGTATGCTGTATAAGCTTCCCTTCGTTTAAGATCTAATATGTACGTATCCGGCTTTGTGAGGTTGAGCTTCTTTTGGTAACTTTCGAAACCTAATTGAAGATCTTCCACACGCCTTTGGATGACAACGCTTCTTGTAAACATTCGCAAGGAGATATTAAAAGCTAGGCGTTCTTCAATAGTGAGATTTGTCAATTTGCCTTAAACAAGAAGAAGCAGCATGTCTTATATGTCTTGAATGCGAAGCCTGTTGAAGTCGCCTTCTTTGAATTTGTACAGCTTGTCATCATCTCTACGAACAGTGATCCAATCCAGATGCTTGTAATTGTGCCATTAGACTATTTGAAGATTTGTGACAGCAATAATTCTGCGTTTAGAGTAGACATCTCGAGCAGATTCCCTATTAGCAGCAAATCCATAGAATTGTTGTTGTTTTCACCCCCAATGTAAGATTCCCCAGAGTGCATGTTTTTCGTAGCTAACAGGCACTTGACTTCACATTGTGTTAGGGACCAAATCTTCAATCCATATGATATGCTCGTAATCTGCAGCCTTGGTCTTTGTTACTGAAGTTGTATATGTTTGGCTTGAGACACCACCACTTAGATACGCAAGGTCGTTGTTGATGAAGTGATCGAAAGGTATGACACGACGACCTCGATAATTAGGTATCAATGGTAGAGGCATTAGCAGATCATGAGGATATTGCTAACCTTCATGGTTTTTCTAGTCTAATTGATCAGTGGTTGCCTTGTAGACTTCTTCAAAGAAATATTCAAGTTCCACCAGACTTTTGCATGATCCTTTCATCATCTCTAATGTTGGACCGGCTAATAATTCAGGAGTTAGAGTAACAACTTTAAGTCGGTTCATCACAAAAGCTGAGAATTTAAGGGGAGTGTCCATCAACTCATTAAACGACTCACGCGGATCTTCCATCTGATCTAAAGAGCTTATCCAAGGTTAAACAGGTCCATGAGCATCAGGAAAAGTCTTGTTCTAATCACGATCGGGAGTAGGAGGTGTTGCTGGTTTCTGAAACCAATCAGGATGCTAAAAGGTCTCTTTATTGGGTTGATCTTTAGTAACTCCTATTTTGAACTCATGATGTGCGAATTCTTCCAAATCTTTGGCAGTGTGCATTGGCTCCTCTGCTTGTGCAAACTCGCCAGTAGACTTGTGATGAGATTTGGACCCTTCAGTTGACTTACTAGTTGTCTTGGAGGTCTTTTCCTTTGGTGCAATGTAGACTCTGGTTCTTTTCCAGCTCTTCTTCTCTTGGACCCTCAGTTTGATCCAGCGGAGGGTTCTTCATCTTTAATCTCATCATCTCTATGTCTTTTAAATGAAACAATATCTCCATAAGTGTCAAGTATGAGCTTGTCACTTTCGTAATCGTTAACCAGTGCTTTGTAGAGATTCTTTTGTTCATCAGATCTGTGGATTAACTTATTACTCTCCATCTTGTCTATGAGAATCTTTGTCAGCTCCAATTCAGATAGGTTGGCGGCTACAACATGAGATGTCTTAGATTCATTAGATGAACGAGTCAGAACCTCAGCTTCGAGTTGTTCATTAACAGTCTTCTCAATTTTTGGCAAAATCTTAGAGACTTGAGCTTTAACTTGTTCCTTGACTTGATCCTTGATTATTTTCTTAATGTTATCATCAAGTTTATTGATGAAGTCTGCATTTCAGCTTGGGCTTCATCTCTGAGTCTTTCAGAATGTAACTGAACAGCTATTTTGACGGCTTCATGCATCTTGTTGGCAATGTATGCATCAACAATGTCGGGAATTAAAGAAACTGATGCAACAAATTGATTCGTTTGATTAAACTCTGAGAAGTTTTTTTCCAAAGTTTTTAGTCTATGGTCAAACCTGAATAAAGAGCCAAAGTTAGGAAGATCTTGTAGTAAGTAGCTTGGAACAGTTGGTGGTGTGGCAACTGGTGTTTGTTGCAGATGTGTAATGAGAGGAGTAGGTGGTAGAGGAAGAGTTGTTACAGATAACAGAGGTGGCTCAGCAAAAGTAGTAACCAGAACATCTACTAGTAAAGTTGACTCAGTGTTTAGATTAAATAAAGAGTCAATACCTGTGTCTGGACTGGGGTTGAGAATGTTTGAAACGAAGCCAGATGACACAGAAGAACTCTGTTGTTGACCTTCTAGATTGACCGGAGTTATGATCACATGAGTGTCTTCTATTACTTAAGTAGTTTAAACAATAGTGCGTGGAGCATCTCTCATTTCAGTATCTCTTCCCTCCAGATTGACGTTCACGTCCCTGTATAATGCATCCACTTCTGCTTCTTCATTTATCTCTTCTTCATTCATCTTATCTCCCTTAACATTTGCATCTTGAATTTCTTCATCACTGTCTTCATCATCAGTGGACTCAACATGGGAAGGTGTTTGAACCCAAGGATCAAAGCTATCTTCTTCTTTATCTTCTTCATCATAAGTGGGAAACTTAGGATGAACGAATTCATCACCATCATTATCTGAATCAGTTTGCTCATCATCATTACCTTGTTCTTCATCATCATGTTCATCATATTCCTGTCCATCATCGTTTTGATTATCAGCGTCGTCATTATTATCATCATTGTCTTCATCATCATCATTATTATCATCATCATCATTGTCATCATCATCATCATTCAAGGCTACTTCATCATCATCCTCCTCGTCACTAGACTTCCAAAAGATATGCTCATCATCTAATCCATATGTTGGTACATCAGGAACCGCTGGTATACTACCAGTTCCTTCATCTGCACCTAAGCCGCTGGCGTGAGAGAGGTGAGTTTCTATCAGACTTCTTTTTGTGTCTAGCTTCATTTGTTCAGCTTCTGTTAGCGCAACCTTAGATAGCACCATTAGACCTTTAGCTTTAGACGACTTTGTGGGTTACTTCTTCTTTGCAGGTTTAGCTACCTTTTCTGAAGTCTTGAGTCTTTTACCTTTAGTAGTTAGAGGAGTCTTTGTCTTGTCAGATCCAACTTGCTTCTTCTTAACACTTGCTTTTGTCTTTGGAGGTTCAGCTCCTAAAGCAATGGCATAGTACTCTTTGTAGGATTCAAAGTTTCTGATATCTTTATTTGTCAATTCATTAGGAAAAATGGCACCATACAACTGTGTGTCTTCATGCCTAGAGACAACCTTTATCGTGGTAAACATGTAGTCATCCCTGGCATAGTGCCAATTTACACTGTTCCATCTTGGAATTGATTGATCCTTAGTCATGAAGAAGTTGACGATGACTTTGGTGAAGCGAGGGCAGTACATCTTATTACTCTTCTTGACATTCTTGTTCTCTACTTGATAAACGAAATCTTCCCATAGAAGGTAGGCACAGTCTACGTTCTTTTTATGGTACATGCCCTAGAGGATTTAAGCTTGAGATAGTCGAAGACTGTCATATCCAGTACTTTTTCCACTCAAACATTTGTTGATAACACATCAAATGATCTCCAAGGTTGATGCAACTTGTTGACATTGACATCGGTGATCATTTTAATCTCACCACTGTGACCAAGATCTCTTAGAAATGTGAGAATTGCCTCTTCAAAGGGTAGTTCCTCGAATTGCTGATTAGGGAGTTTAGAGCATATTTGAAGCATTTCTCTGAAGTACTCAAGATTCACAATATGTTTCTTGTTGTTCATCTTGAAATGAATTGAGTGATGATGAACTGTAGTAGTGGCCCAAAACTCTTGCATGTAAATTTCTGGAACATCTGTTGTGATTTGGAATACCTTGTAGAAGGGAGTGAGTTTCAAAACATCATAGACCACTTGAAGAGTTGCTTCTTTGGACTTGAGGTCTGAGCCTAGTCGAAAATTTCTTTTGCCAATCTTGAGTCGGTTGACAGGAGCAACTAAAGCGTCATCCAATGCAATTGTTTAGCTCTTATGGTGTCCAATGGTTTTGCTTAAAAAGAATAAAATTACAATTTTTTATATATAACCAATTATATATAGCTATATCGGACGCTATTGAACGTTTTATGTTTCATCATGATGTGAAAATTAGGACCTTTAAGACTTTTAGCACTTGAAAAGATATATTCCTCTGAAGGGCAACTTAGATAGACTTATGTGTTTAAGGAATTAAGGCCATTTCTTTGACAATTTAGTAATCGTGGTTTTTTCTAACTAGTAGAGAATTCAGATAACCTAAGTCGTGTTTTAGTTAACCTTCATTTTACCTTGATTTTAAGCCTATTTCAACTCAATTAGATAGCATAATTAACCAATTTTAATTAGCCTGCTAAATTAAGTTTTAGTTTGCCTTCAAATTGAAATTTTGATCTTAAGTGTTATTGGTCTAAATCTATTAGATTGGTTCCTTAAGGATTTCACTAGACCGGTTCCTTAAATAGGAACACCTTTATCGGGTCCTTAAATCAATCCACTAGATCGAGTCCTTTACAAGAATAACTAGATCGGGTTCCTAAACAATTCAGCTAGATAGTTCCAAAAAAAATCTAGATCGGGTCGTTATTGAGAAAACTAGATCGGGTCCATAAGGAGATTGACTAGATCGGTCCTCAAATGGATGTGGATTAGATCGGTTCCCAAATGGACATGATTAGATTGGTTCCCAAAGGAAGTTGACTAGTTCGGTTCCTTAAGGAAAAGACTAGATCGGTTCCTTAAGGAAAAGACTAGTTCGGTTCCTTAAGGGAAACGACTAGATCGGTACCTTAAGGAAAAGGACTGGATCGGTTCTCAAAGAACATGACTAGATCGGTTCCTAAAGGATTTAAACTAGATCGGCTCCCAAAGGATTTAAACTAGATCGGTTCCCAAGTGATTTAAACTAGATCGGTTCCCAAAGGATTTAAACTAGATCGGTTCCCAAAGGAAAAAACGTCTAGATCGGGTTCTTCTTCAAAAAATTCATAAGCACGAGTTAGTTGCACTTAGACTTGATCAAATAACCTTCATAGCATTAGAAAAACACATGATAACACATTGAATCCACAGAATCATCAAAAGTATACATGAAACGAGCACTTTTTCTTAAAATGGCACATATAATCATGAAACTACAAACAAGGGTGAAATATTATCATTCAAACTCATTCTTGGATAGATATGCAGGCATTTAATTACCAAACCCACAAACATTTTTCATCATCTCCCAAAACCCAAATTTTCGAGCAACTAATCTAGCAATAATACATTCATGTGAAGTCCAAATGAAAAACTACTTTAAATGGGTGTTCTTTACTCCAAAACAAACAATACCCCTCACTCAATTTAAGGTTTTATGCAGCTTTGATTTTGACGAACCCTAATTTGATTATTAGGGCTTTTCGAGATCAAACCCATATGAAAACTTGATTTGACTAAGATATAAGTTGTTTGGAGTGAGACGAACAAGATCTTAGTTATACCTTATGCACGATAACAACGATACAATGAGAACAAGTAAATGGCGAATTTGAATGGCTTGGGAGGTGTGTTTGTGAAAGCAGAGAAGTGGGGTGGATGGTGTTTATGAAACAATTATTGTTCTTGACACATTCGCCCCCTCATGTTACTTATCCTTTTTATTTTCACAAATAAGTTTTACTAGGCAATTAAAGTTTAACAATAGGCACAAATGGTCCTTAATATTTTTAACTAGCATACCTAATCACTTAAATTCACACAATTACTGTCTAAAGGCAAAAACACATAACATGTAAGGCATACATAAGTTAAACTTAATTAACTTTTCCTTAAGAATGATATTCCGTTATAGTTTAAAACCTTTTTCCATTGAAACTCATTATTAGTATGATGAAGATATTTGACATTTTCTCCCCCTCAAACAGTGACCCGTTTTCTATTTAAAGAGATGTAGTCATTGTATGAGAAGTCAAATGTCTTTGAGAAAAACATTTTCTGATGAAGCAATGTTATATTTTTTAAAAACAAACACCAAAATAAGATTTCTCTTATTTTAACACATAAGCGCACTAACACGTACACTTAGTGTACATTGGAAGTACGGGTTGTGTTCCAAAGTAAACACAAGCCTTTTCATGGTCATAAAGTAAACCATGCCTGAGAATAAATTCCCGTTGAGAGGTCAAGTTTTCTTTTTGAAATACTTGCCTTTAAGATGATGACTGGGTTGCTATCTGAAATAATAGCAAGCCGTTTGGCATGTTTTGAAAACATTTAGAACTTCTGCTCAAACTTCATTTACAGCCTCGTATCATTATTGAATGACATTTCTAAGACCGTAAATGTTATTGATTTTCAGAAGACATGCCATTATTACCTCTTTTTATATTTTTCTCATTTTTTATTTATTTTTAAGTGTTTATATTTTTGTATTTTGTTTTTATAAAAGTTTTCTAAAAATAAAAATCTTTTTGGTTTTTATGATTTTTAATATATACATATTATATAGGATATATGAATGGGTACCACCACTATTCATCAACTTCATCTGCCAAGTGTTTCAGAGTCTTCAGCTTAAAACTTCGCATTCTCAGCTTGTTGATAAGAAATTTAATTCTTTCTCTTGCATTGGCTTTTGTGAAGATGTCCGCTAGTTGATACTCCGTATTGACAAAATAAAGTTCGATCACCCCATTCTCAACATGCTCCTTGATAAAGTGAAATCTGATGTCTATATGCTTCGACCTAGAATGTTGAACATTGTTGCAGCATAAGGCAATAGCGCTTTTGTTATCACAGTACATTGGAATTTTATTGAATCCAAGGCCATAGTCGGTAAGCTGTGATCTCATCCAGAGGATTTGAGCACAACAGCCAGACATAGCAATATATTCAGCTTCCGTACTGGATATCGCAGCGCTTTTCTGCCTTTTTGATGACCAGCTAACAAGTCTATCTCCCAGAAACTGCATACTACCAGATGTGCTACGGCGTGTATCTTGACAACCAGCATGATCCGCATCTGCAAATGTTGTTAGTGTAATTGAAGAATCCTTCGGATACCATAGTCCCTGATTGACGGTTCCTTTTAGATACCGAAAGATCCTTTTAACCGCATGTAAGTGCTTTTTGGTAGGCCGAGCCTGATACCGGGCACACATGCATATAGCAAATTGTAGGTCAGGTCTACTGGCTGTGAGATAAAGGAGGGTGCCAATCATACCACGATAGTGTGACGGATCAACGGCTTTCCCTTCTTTATCCTCATCCAGTTTGGATTTCTCCACCATGGGAGTATCCACTGGGTCACAAGTGTCAAAACCGTATTTCTTTAAAGATTCCAGCATATTGACTGGTTTAATAAAGTCCCTCTGGGAATTTGAGAATTTGTAGTCCTAAAAAAAAAGAATTTTGCCCATCATTGACAGCTAAATTTTGAACACCATGATTTAGCAAATAGGTCACAAAGTTTAGGTGTAGATGGCAGCGAAGATAATACATCGACATATTAACAAAGTAATTCCTTCTTGCCTACGGATGAACAATTAGGATTCCTGAGCTTTAGAGAAATCTGGAATCAGGAATGAACGACACATTCAACCACGCGTGGAGCTTGTTTCAACCCATAAAGAGCTTTTCTTAGTTTATACACGTGATAGGGGTTATATGGATCCACAAGCCCGTCCGGCTGACTAACATAAACCTCTTCCCGTAGATTACCATTCAGAAACGCAGTCTTCATATCCATTTAATAGACGACCATGTTCATGTGAGCGGCAAACGCGAGAAAAATATTTATAGCCTCTAATCTTGCAACCGGAGCAAAAGACTCTTCAAAATCAATTCCCATCTTCTGACTGTACCCACGACCACTAAACAGAGCTTTGTTTCTTTAGAAATACCCTCTTTGTTCCTCTAGCTTTCACTTCAAAAGTAATAACCATAACTTATCTGGTCGGGTACGACTCCCTTACCCAAGGCGTTCAACTCAAGAGTTCTTTCTGTATTGCTTCGATCTAGCATGATTGATTCAAAACATCTTTATACGTCTTGGGTTCAACAGTAGTGAGAAAAGCATCGTAGTAGCAGAAAAGAGCTTGCTCATGTAATTGTAGCTTTATGGAAACTGGTCTAGCGAGTTCACCAATTATATTTTCAAGTGGGTGATCCTTAGTTCATTTGCTATTGTGTTCAAAAATTTGGTGACATGGATGCACAATTGTATAAATAATATCCGATGATGAAGATTGATCAGAATGAACTTCTAGAATTTGATACCAAATAGGATCATTAACCCAGGTTGTGCAACGTAAATATCATGAGTTACTGCTTCAACATCGTTTAGGGAATGATGAGAGTTGAGTTCGGGTGTTTTTGAGAGTTTACTTGGTGAAGGGCATCTTGTCACATTTGTTGAAGAAGGGAACCAGTTGATACAACAGGAACTGGAGCTACTACTTCATGAATTGGAGCAACGACTACAAGAGTTGGGTAATCAACACTAGGTGGAGGAGTGAGTAATTCATCAAACAGCGGTTGAAACAGAAGATCCCAATCAGTTCTTGAAGGTGGTAACAAACTGTTAAAAGAGGAGGGTTTGGGATGAGTCCTGAACTGAGTGTAATTGCACGATCATTTCTGAAGTGCAGGGTCCCTGAAACTGTTGTGTTCAAACCATTACAGTCCAGCTCATCAAAGTCTACATGAATTGTTTCGATTATTCCGTATGGTAACGCGTTGTATATTTGAAATGCTTTTCTTAGTGGGTGCATAGCCAATAAAATACCATAGTCACTTTTTGGTTGTAACTTACCCAAGGTCTCACTATCATTTGTCCGGTGAAATACAAGTGCAACCAAATACCTGAAAAATGATAAGTCCGGAAGGTTTGACATGTACACTCATATGTATTTTGCCGTGACAAAGATGTACGATGGAACGATTTTGGGTGTAACATGTGGTAGCAACTGCTTCTGCCCATAAAAATAACAGAACTTTTGCATAAATTAACATTGTGCAGGCAGCTTCAATTAGCGTATGATTTCGTCTTTCAACGACACCATTTTGCTATGAAGAGAGAGCAACAAATGTTTCATGAGAGATGCCAACCTTTTCATAATATTCACGCAAAGTTTGATTAACAAATTCAGTTCCATTATCTGTTCTGATGCGTCGGACAGGTACTTTAAGCCGCACTTGGATCATCTTGAGAAACTTGATTATGAAATCTGGAGCTTCATCTTTTGACCTTAAGCACCTTAACCCTTGAAATCGAATGTAATCATCAGGCAACGAAAGCGATGTACTTCCTTACCATAACACTTGGCAACACGCATTGGTCCCAAAGAATCTCAGGGTAAAAATAATTTTTTCTTGGTTGGTGTCTTCAGATTTAGGTTTGTGGGATTTCTTCTTGCTTTTCCCTATTGCACAAGCAGAACACAGATGGTCCTTTTTAGATTTTAGCTTAGGGAACAGCGGACCAAGACCATGTCTACTAAATGGTGATTGCACAAAAGTTTAGATGAGATTAGACTCGGGGCCATAGCCAAGACTAGGCCTTTGAGGCTTTTGCCAAGAACATATAGGAAGACCGTCATCAGATCTCCAAGAGACAGAGTATACAGATTGTTTCCTCGAGATCTAGTTAATAGATCAACACCTTCTAAATTTCGAATGAAGCAGGTGTGTTGACGAAAAGAAACTTCAAGGTTCGAATCACAAAATTACCTAACGGATAATAAGTTGTGTCCAAGTCCTTCCACATAGTAAACCCTTGAGATCGTAACCTTCCTAATCTGATAATCACAATATCCCAATATCTTTGCCACATGATCATTTCCGAATTTCACTGTACCTAAAAATTTATTGACGAAATTGGTGAGCTGAGAGCGATCTCCAGTCATATGCTTGGAGCAGCCGAAGTTCAAATACCAAAAAATAAAAAAAAAAAAAAATGGTGGGGGATGGGGGGTGTGTGGTTGGAAAAAAGAAAAAAAAAAAAAAAAAAAGAAAAAAAAAAATAGAAAAAAAGGAGGGGGGGGGGGGGAAAAAGAGGGAGGGGGAAAAAAAAATATAACAAAAAAAAGAGCACAATTTTGGACACCTGCAGTCACAATAGAGGAAGAAGAACATGGAAACTAATGGATCCCTAAGAATGACTGGTCCTTTTGTTCGCAGATACAGATTTAAGAACCTAAGACTTGCTAACAGAACATTAAGTATTTAGATTTCCTAGGTTACCTTAGTAAACCAATGTTACAACCAGTCTTAAGGTGTTTCATTTTCTAATGCAGTTAGTTTTCCTAAGGGGTATTCATAGTGTGGTAATCCTAGTTAAAGGGCACGCATTTCCTACTATAGTGAAGGTCCGACTAGTAGGTCTCCAGATGTATCCAATATTTGTAAACACCTTTCTTGTTGGTTTCCAAACTTTTCTCTTTGAACTTTGCTTAACAAATTTAGACTTATTACAAGCATTTACATTATTGATAAAATTAAGAACACATAAATCATGATTATCAAAGAGCATGAAACCATTACACTTAACACATTTAAGTTCAGAATTCGCATTAAGCTTGGAATGCTACATATAAGCAGTTCCTTTAGGTTTAACAACACAGTCTTTATTTTTTAAACTAGATTCAACTTTCCTAGGGTAGGCTTCTACTTTATTCTTCTGAGTACTACTTGGTGTTTGCCGATTCTTATCTTTCTTTGTATTGCCTGAAGGCTGTGATCCGCTAGCACTAGTAGATGGTTTTACTCTTATAGAAGACAACATAGGTTTGTTAGAAACTAGGTTTGATGTAGAGGCTGTTTTGGTGATTGTGTATCTTGAGGATGTGACAGGCTCAGTGAATCTAACTCTTTTGTCCTTTTTCATTGGGGTCATAGCCACTAATTTTCCATCAGTATTGTTGACACTCGGGCAGGTTTTACTGATGTGTGTAAGCAACTCCTGAATTAGTTTAGCATACCTACAAGTAGATTCTAAGGAATAATCTAGTAGATATTTTGATTTAACATGTTCAACTAGATCCCTAAGAACTATAGCTCCTTCTTGAGTGTGCTTAATATAGGCAGAGTGAACTGTCTTTTTATTCAACAATTTAGGGGTTATTGGTTCCACATCAATCTTAAGCATTTCTGGATCACTAGGGTGTTTTGTAACATCGTTCATCTAAGAGCTTTTCCTTAATTTCCTTAAATCATCCTTAAGATCTGTAAATTACCATAAACGTTTTCCTGAAGACTAGCATTTAAATCATGATTTCCACAGACCCTTTAATTTGACTTGATTAATTAAATCATCACAATGTTCTTTTGATCGAAATAATGTGCTGTTTAATTGAGTCATAAAGTTGCCTTAAGGTCTATTTCAAATGCTCATTCTCAGCAATAAGCTTTGACACCTTATGATCCAATTCAATATTTATTGTTTCAATCTCCTCTAAGTCCTTTTTGATCTTATCTTCATTCAGCTTTCCATTTAGAGATTTAATTCTCTCTTTTAACTTCTTGATGAACTTGCCTTTCTCATTAACTAGCGTATTCAATCATTTAATTCAAACAATTAATCAAACTGGAGCACTTTGAATTTGAAACAGAATTGTTCTTTTAAAATTGTTCCTGATTAAGTTGAGTATTAACTTCTAAAGAGATGCAATATTTTTTCCAAATTGGTAAAACTTTTGAACAGTTTATCATAAATCTCTTTTTCAACGAAATCCTTTTTGTTAAGAAGCTCAGTCTCAAGTTTTAGACACTTTTTACATTCATGCACATTCACAGAAGCAATATCCACAAAAGAATTTGCAATAGTGTTCACGATATCTTTGCTAATAACTTGTTCTAAGAGTCGTTCATTTTTGTTCAAAACTTGATTCATTTTATCTTCAAATGTTTTTTACTCTAAGCGATGTTGTTCCACAGCCTGTTCCATTTGATGAAAGACATTTTGGACTTCAAAAAGTTCATCAATCAAATATTGATCGAATGTATTAAATAAGTCCTTCAGAGCTTTTACAAATGGAATTATTTCATCCCTAAAACAAGCTTTTGTATGTTTGAACCCCCATCAGCTCTTAGGGATGGCTGTGGTGTGGTCTTTCTTTGACAACACGTCAAAACGAACAAGATGTGTTTAATATCTTCAAACTCGTATTAACCATGCTGACTTTAGGAAGTTCTTTTGGAACCTCAACTTTGGTGGGTCTACTAGAAAGAGTGGGTTTTGGATAATTCACAAAATTATGAGACCAAAAGACTTGTTCAGCAGATAATTTAGTTTGTGGAACAAAACGTTTTTCAAAATCTTGAGAAAGTTGATTAAGGACAGCATAATCGACTGGTGTAGTATTAAATTTCTTTTCTAACATTATAGGATCTTTTTGTTTTAAAAGCATTTTTGAACGACTCTCTTCAGCAAGCATTAGGGTCTCTTCGGAGTCAAGAATCGCAATTTCACTCGTATTCTTGATTACATTACCATCATAAAGCTTTGGTTCCAACTGCTGAGCTTTCTTCAGATAAAAAGGATTTTGAAAACCTAGAGCTTGTTTGGTGGTATGATCATAGAAAAATTAAGGTTTCGTCAACATGTGAACAGTTTGTGCAGATTGATCTCTTTTAAAAACAATATTATCTAGTTGTTTGATCTTCTTTTCTAACGTAATCTCTCTATCGATGTTCCTAGATTCTTCTTTCTTAAAATCATTTTTGAGAATAGTAACTGTTTTCATTAAAGATTTCTTTTCTTTTAAATGTTCAAAAAGAGTTTGTTTAAGACGATCAATCTCTACAACATGCCTTGAATCAAAAACTGGGGGGGGGGGGTTTATCATTACTCCTTAAACAACATTTTGTCCTTCTTCGTCAAAACGTTAACTTTCTTTATATCTCAAGCTCAAGCAGTTAAAGTATCATTGACACTTTATGTGTCCAAATTTATCTTAGTACAATTAACTACTTGGGTTTCATTGTTTTAATCATAGATAATATCAGTGTATCTTGTTGTGCAGATGAGTTAGAATTCTGAACAGCTGCCTGTTGTGATTCAATCACATACTGAGAATAAGGAATGATATTGCTATCACTAGTTATTTCAGTCTCTGATAGTTTCACAACATTGACGGTTCAAAGACCAATTGCCTGCACAGCTTGATTAATCATATTATTATTCATATTATCATGATTGTGTACCTCGGTAAGAGCATCTAAACCATAATGAGATAAATTCACCATGAGAGCAACTTTGGTAGTGTTGAGTTTATCACAATCAGAGTCATATGTATCCAAAACACAGCTTGAGAAGCAGCATTTAAGTAATACAGCGTGTGCTTGAACCTTCTGGAATTCTGGAATCTACCAAAAATGCAAGTTTCTCCTCATGTGAATTTTGACTACTTGCTTGAGCTTGTACCAATAACACTTTATCCTTAAACCAAGAATCATCCCGTTTCCTCTTAGGTTTAGTGCACTGTTTGGACATGTAGCCTTCCCTTTTGCAGTTATAATAGATAGCAGTCCTTTGTTTCCCAGAATTGCTTTAACTTGCTCTTGGAGTGTATGCCTTGTAGTACCTACAGCTAAAGATGTTTGTCTCCCCTGTATTGGTTGTATAGTTACTCTTCCATTATTAATGGTAGCTTATTGCCTAGGGTTTGACGAATTCCTCTGCTGATTATTGGTAGTGGGGTAGCGAGAGTGACACTCGCAGTCAAGAAAGAACCATCATGTGATTTGATGGCATCAATGACATCACCTTTCTGACACTGGAACCAATTAGACCCGAGTCTGGTTGGAAAATTTAGGTTGTTGGTTAACGGGGAGCATATTCCAATTGAGGGATGGATGATGATGGAGAGTAAATGTTGTGGTGAACTGATGATTGATAATCATTAGATGGTAAAGTGATTGAAAGAGGTGTTGATGATTGACGAGTTGAGTATTGTTGAGACTGATAAGGTGATCCATAACTTTGGAGACTGATATGGTGAAACTTGTGGTTGAAATTGAGTGTTTTGGTAAGAGTTTTGATGAGTTTGATAAGGAGGCTGGGTCATCTGATGCGTTCATGCATTAAACGAACCTCATTTTCATGAAATTCATGTTGTCCCAAGTAAGCATAAAGCTGATCAACGTTAGTTGTATGCAAATCCTGAACCAGTTTGACATCTGTCACAAATTTGCTCCACTCGAGAGGAAGAGTATTCAAAAAAACTGGTGGTTCCACTTGAAATTGATTCAGTTTTCATATTATAGATGTTTATGTCATTGAGTACAATAAAATATCAGTAGAACTCACTAGTGTTTCCCCCTGCTTATAAACAAACTATCGAATCATCATAAGCTTACACTCTCTCTACTATTTCGTCAATGAAGTTCTTGCATGAGAAGATGATTCTTGCCAAAGTTTCCTTGGGCGACTTTTATGATTGCTAACCAATGCATAACCCTCAGGTGTAGTCCTGGAGTATGAAAATGTTGTGCCTTTGATATCTCAGTCAGCTGGAATTACTTCCTACAATAACTCTCAAATATTTCTTGTCTTGTCCTCCTTTTCTTCAATTGAAGCCAGATGATGGACATTTTCAACAGATTCCAAGAATCATTCTTCCATGTTGTCTATTCATCGATATACTCCATTCTGCTTTTTCAAAACATACATATCTTTTTCGACATGTGGACGATTGTCAAGCACCCTGAAAGATACTTTTGTCGCAATAGTCGTCATTGAGAAATTTTATATGTAAAAGATTATGTCAGATCGAACGGTGGTAACAGAAATTGTGTTTGATAAGGTGTCCTTTTAATATTTAAATTCTTGAAACTATAAACGAGAATTTACAATTCTTGACAAACCAGGAACAAGTTAATGTTCACAGGTTTTATAAGTCAAAGAGATAAACCCATATAATATAAATTTGAGTTGTTCGGTTTCGATTAAACTTGACTAGTTCGGTTCACACTGAAACAACTAGATCGGTTCACACTGCAGTCAACTAGATCGGTTCACACTGTAACAAACTAGTTCGATTCACACTGGAAGACTAGATCGGTTTACACTAGAAGTGACTAGTTCGGTTTCTACTGAAATGACTAGATCGGTTGCATGGAAGTGAACCTAGTTCGTTCTACTAAATGAACTAGATCGGTTTTTTGCACTGGAATGACGATATTGGTTTTCCACTGAATGAGTAGATCGGTATTGCACGGAAGTGACTAGTTTCGTTCCACTAGATGACTAGACCGTTTGCACTGGAAGTGACTAGTTCGGTTTCCACTGAGATGACTATATCGGTTTGCACTGGAAGTGACTAGTTTGGTTTCTACTGAAATGACTAGATCGGTTTGCACTGGAAGTGACTAGTTTGGTTTCTACTGAGATGACTAGATCGGTTCGTACTAGAAGTGACTAGTTCAGTTTCCACTGAGATGACTAGATCGGTTTGTACTGGAAGTGACTAGTTCGGTTTCCACTGAGATGACTAGATCAGTTTGCACTGGAAGTGACTAGTTCGGTTTCCACTAAGATGACTAGATCAGTTTGCATGAAAACCCACTTTTTCAAAACTCAAAAAGACATGTTTTTGATGATTTTTTTTCAAAAAATTTTGCACCAAAAGTGTTACAAAGCTTATAGGGACAAGAAAAATAAAAACTTTAAGGTTTTTAAGCCGAAAAATTTAAAATCAAGATTTTGACCTTTATAAAGCTAACGAACCTAAAAGACACAAAATAAGATATTTTTCTATGTGTCTAAGCACATACACCTATATCCAAGGATACTAGATCAAAGCTACCTATGTAGATGATCCTTTAGTGTGGATTATAAGCTTAGAAAACAAGAAAAAAAATCAAAAGATGAGGCGCTTTTGAAGAAAAAAAACACAAACCAAAAACAAATAAACACAAAAACTAAGCACACCACTCCATGGCTCTTGATACCAATTGAAGAGTAATCAAATAACATACTAGTTGAGAGGGAAAGAGATTGTTTTAGAGAGAGAGTGGGTCGGATGAACACTTAGAGAAAGAAAGTAACCATATATTAATGTGTGTAAAAATAAACAACCAACCACCTCTCCAAGGCATGGAGAGGTGTTTATATACTTACAATGGATGGTGTGCTTGGGCTTGCATGGGTTTATCCTTGGGCCTTTAGCTAACTAACTATGTAAGTTTCCAAAAATTACTTAACGAGCTAACGACAGTTATCTATGAAAGCAACCAAAACTTTCCTAGGAATTTCGTATTCCTAACAGATGGTAGTAAAAATACATCAGTTTTGACTATGATATACATTCCTATTTGTGATGTGCAGATTTCCAACCGCACCAAAGATAGAAAATAACACAAGACTCAGGAAATACAAACTTTATACTTTAAGCAACTAGCAACTGTAAATTAAAGTTAATCTAACAGGGTAGGTTAAGGTGTAAGGGTGTAACCAAACATTTTTATTGGTGAAATTCCTAAAGGATTGGCTCTACAGGTTGTTCTAAGTGGATCTTCACTCTAAAGGAGAGAGTGAAAAAGGGTTTATACAGGAGGTTAACTAACCGGTGTTGCTAGTTATTAAACAACATCGATACTTTTTGTGAATCCAAAAAATTTAACCAATTTAAACAAGTTTACTCATTAATTCCATAATACTCATTATTGTGGTCTCAAGTGATATACCAAGTTAAGTTCTAAAGTCTACTACATCACCGGCACACTCATATTTTGTGGAATTTGGGTAAACATTTAGAAACGAATATGGCTAAATCCTTACAATATCAACAAGGTTATTGTTGTGCGGGTAAGTATCCAAGTAAATTTTCACAAAAGTATGCTCGAAAAAAAATTAAATTTGAGCATAACTTAAGCATTTTAATATGAAAAATAAGACAAGTAAACATTTTAATTCCATCCCTCCACTTGAATTATACAACGTTCTCGTTGTAAATATAAAACATTAAAAATACGAGAATTAAAAAGAATTAGAATGAGAAACTCCCCTGGTATTTGCTCGGTAGATTTTTCAAGTTGCGTTTATGAGCAAGATTGTGTTGAACAGCCGCCTTGAAGTTTTCAAGACTCCAACACTTTAAGATCTCCAGATTTGTAAATTCTCCACCAATATTCGTCGATATTTCTTTCACTAGGTCATGTGCATTCCTATCTTGGTATCTACGGTTAATTTAAACTAAACCAAACAAACTAAATACGGGGCAGTCTAGTGAATACGCCGTATCATATTCATGAATACATCGTATTGCCAGAACTGACAATACTGTTTTTAAAGTGCATAAAAAGTAAAGACTGATAATGTCCAGACAATCAATATGCCGTATGGTATGGGGCGGATACGCCGTATTGATGTCTGGGAAGACAGACTCGTTAACAAAATTAAATAACATTCCGGGTTGTCTCCTGGGAAGCACTTTTGTTTACAAAAAAGTCTTTAAGTTAGACTTGCCCCAATTTAATCCCATCCTTATAAAACAATTTGGGGTCGAACAGAATGCCAAATGGCACATACAAATTCTTGATGAGATAAAATAACATTTCGTTTGCGTAATAAGTCCAAATCATGATATTTACTTTTAAGTTCATGACTAAACTTCCCATTCTGAAAGTTTTAGTGATTTTATCGTGACTTGTTTCAGAAAGTCCATTTGACCCATGTGTAATTTCATTACCCTTTAAAGACTGTATTATATCGATATCATTATCATCATTGTCTTTTTTCGACTTTAAATCAGCAGGACGAATAATGTTGAAGGGGAATAGATCATTAAAGTACAAAACATTTTGTTCCTCTTCATCATATTCAGACAGTGATGTTTCATCATTTAAGTCAAATTTATCGATATGTTGAGGGTTTAAAATCAGTCCAGTTAATAAATCTGATTTAGACGTTTGGGCATCATTGTAAACAATGGCTGGAAATTCATTCTCAAAATCTTTAAAGAAGTCTAAATCATCAAAACAAAATATAGCAGGCTCATGTGATGGAAGTGAAGGCGTGACTTTTTCATTATCGTTTTCCGAATCCATTTTCAAATCTTTGGTAGAAATTATTTTATAGGAAAACGAGTTTTTCTAAAAAATTAACGTGTAATCTTCACCATCAGAATCGTCAAACGAAACTCTAAAGTCAATTTCATCGTTAAGAGAACTTACCGTGGGTTCATAACAAAGTGTTTCAGATGATACCTCGTTATTAAGGGCTATAGCTGGGAATTTAGTTTCAACGGATCTGAGGTCGTGAATGTCTTCATCATACCAGATTTTACCATACTTAGCAGTTTCCCCGTTAAACACTTTCCCACGTATTCGAGCTTTTTCTTCCTCGAGCCTGATGTATTCCTCCATAGTAATGTTCGGATCGTCCATCATGAAACAATCTTTCTAGAAAAATTATTAAATAACCAATACGTCGTATTCAGTGAACCGAATACGCCGTATCACACAAATAGAATAAACAAGCAGGAATATAAACTACTCTAAATTACACTAATCTAATTTACACTACTCCTAAGGGTTAGATCTAATCTAAAAACCAAAACATAAAATAAAAATCAAGATTAATTTTCACTCCCTGGCAGCGGCGCCAAAAACTTGATGTGTCGTTGTGTGGTGTATATTTTTATGATTCAAGTTTTAAATTTATATTTTGCCGACTTAACAAAAAACAACACTTTAATGGGCAGTGTACCTGGTCGGTGGTAGTTTTGTGGTAAGTAGGGTGTCGAACACTTGAAGCGAGGTTAAATCTCTCAATTTATTTATATTTTGGTTATCTAATCTATGTTAATTCTAATCTATGTCAAACCTATGCTAAACCTTTGTTCACGTTCTATTCTATTTCTTAAGGTTAAAGAGGGTTTCAGCCTGGAGAGACAGGCACAGGCTTGGTCGTTGTACTCAATCATTCAAGACTCACTTTAACCTCATTAGCTAATTAATAGAAGATATAGATCGCGGTCGAGAAATATAAGAAACTGTATTACATTATTATCGATTTAGAACGTTGTGTTGTTTATTTAGCATTGATTTTTCTCATCGAGTGGTGGACATATCATTCTTAAGATTAGGCGGGACTTTCTTCCTAAGGACCTAGACATATTAATTTCTCTCACAATTAAAGAATCCGCAGAAGCATCTTATTTGCTGTTTATAATCTTATCTTAGGGATTAAAGCAATGGTGATCTTTATGTTAAACCCTAATATAGAGACTTTACCCACTTACTGCTTAACGGAGATTTATATTCTAGTAGTCCACTTGTTCCCAACTATCAATGGAATCAATACGTTATTTGTTGAATTATCAGGTTCACTTATAGACACACGTGTCAATAAACCAAAGGCAGTATCAATTAACTAGTTTAGCCGATGCGTATCTTTGACACAGCTTTAGAAGGATAATACTTGTTGATCTATGATTTAGATTTAAATATATATGGAGAGCATAGATCCGGACTCTATTTTACTTGGTCGTTAATCACTAGATTTTAGTTGATGTATAAGGTCGCATACACAAGCATGTAAACAAGTCTCATGTGGTAAACATAACAAGATTCAACGGATAAATCATAGAAATCATGATAAACAATACTAAAACATTCAAATTTCATAATAATGGCTAATACATCCGAAGGTATTTTGCATTTTAAACGTCATAATAATACTACGAGCAATTATTTAGCCAAGATAAAACATAAATGAGTTAAACGAATGATTACAAAAAACTGAACGATTATACAGTATATGGATTACACATTGTCTCCTAAGGATTTGATAAAGTAGCTTGAACTCTTCTGCTCTTTTTATCCTCTGAAAATCATTTGTGGTTTTAGGTATCGAAATTTGTTATATAGGTCACTTAAAACTCGTTTTTGGAGTTTTTATTTATACTGTCTGGTGTCAATGGTCTCGATACGGGTATCCAATGGGTTGGACAAGGCGTTATATAGGGTTTGTGGAGTGGGACACGCTTGATTTCTTTAGGAATCTTTCACATACTATATCTTTAATAAGCATATTATCGTCTTTGGATACGGCGTATTGATTTGTTTCTTCGTCGTCTTATGGTGAGTGATGGCACGGATACACGTATCTTCTTGATGGCATTACCAGCATATTGGTCTTCTGACTTACTGCTTAATGGAAATTCATACACTAGTAGTCCACTAACCAAGTCTTTACCAATTAATTGAGAACATACGCGTTGATCCCTGGGGTCACCTGTAACACCCCTAAAATGGGTCGCAATGGAATATGGGTTTGGGGGTGGTACTTCATAGATCAACATCACAAGATATATAAGAGAGACCCTTCAACATCTCTCATTTCATCCTAAGTCTAATAAATGACTTCAAACATAGATCCAATGGCATCCTGCCATACAGACTCCTGTTGTCAAAATTTTTGGACAAACTAACTGAATTTTCTCCAAATTATCATAAATTCATCTCCTATCCAATAAAAATGAATCCTTTATATAATATATCAAATGATGACATTCCTGAAGATGTTCGATGTGCACATCATAATCATCACACGTAAACTTAATGTCGCAACATAACACGATTACTTGTTAGGACTATCGTGCCTATACCTTCCATTAATTATTGTTGATGCTTGCTATATGACATTTCATGGACTTTTATGTGATTTATATGCTTCTACATAGCTTCGTTGCATGCAATTTCCATTTAGCTAGAATATGTAATTCTTAAAAGATGGGAAGTGCTACAACTTTCCCTCCAACCTTCTTATCTTTGGTTTATTCTGAAAAACAAAGGAAATATGGAGAATTTTATAACTCTCCAGAAAAGGTCCCCCAAAAACATTCGGTGGCCCCGAATATGTATGGGACCGCCACATGTTTAAGGGACCATCAACAGAAGGAGTCACGAAATTCTTCTTGTTTCCTCTTTTTCAGCATTGTTGTCCCTATCTACTCCAGCCACAACTATTCTTTCCCAAATAAACCAAACACCTTTTAGATGCTTCCTTCTCTAAACCTCATACTTTACCTCTTTAATCCACTCCTTCTAAATTAAATACTCATCCTCGCCATTCTTTTTATCATCTTTATCTCCTTCATATCTTTCTTCCATGGCTTCCACTCAAGCCTCCTCATTTAACCCTTTTATGAAAATCAAACTAACTATCATTCCACCAAGACGACTCTTTGTCAACATCTATAGTGATAAAGATGTCACTACCACACCTTCTCCTATAACAACATCATCTTCTCCATCTCCACCAAATGCACCATCAAAAACTCCATCAACCAAAGATACATCATCTACCTTTGGCACTACTTCTTCCTTATTTTAATCAAAACCTCAGTCCTCACCTCTTACTTCTAATGACACACCCTCTCCTCAACCATCCAATCCTTTTCATGATAATATCATGGATGCACCTCCAAGACCCTCACACCTAATTCCACTCGAAAGTCATCCTTCCTTAGATATCGCTTTTTCCTTGTCATCAATCACCCCTCTTGATCACATTCGTGATACTCCTTCACTACTTTCACCACAACCACCACATCAACCACCTCTCATGGGTCATCCCATTTACTTTAACTATCCTGACTATCATGGATCAACTTGTCTTTGTTGCTTTCACAACTAAAATCTTATCTTCTCTCTTAGGGATGAGATAAACTTAATATTTTCTGACATTGAGTATCTTCTCACTTCTGCCATTGCTTCACTCTCTCCACCTCACCCTTAAAATTTTTGGTCATGTCACCTCATGATATGTCGCCCTAACCTTTTGCTCAAAGTCATTTCCTATAAATCAAGGATCATCTAGGATTTATGTAGTATTAACTTTATCTACCTTATGTACTATGTTTAGATTTTGGTGTAATTCATGAATTAATGTTCCTTTGTTAGACTTAGCTCTATTTTCCTTGCATGTAGTATGTTTTTTGTATGAGTTTCTTAAGTGATGAATGGAACTACTTTATGTTTTATTTGCATGCATTGTTATATTGCTACTAGTTGCAAATGTTTTTCTTGCACTTGTACTTCTCACTTTGTTTTGTAGCAAAAATCTCATAAGATCTATCCTTTAGTGCCCCAAGCGAGAGGGAGCCTACATCAAGGGGGAGTCTTGGCATCGTCGATTTCTTTCTCTCTACAATTTGACGGTTATCCTTTTTTGACTTCGACAAAAGGGGGAGAAATGAATTAAAACTCATTAATAAATTGGAAACTTTATTTTTACATAAAATGAGTTTATATTTTGTCATCATCAAAAAAGGGAGATTGTTAATACAAATAATGTCTAAAAATGTTATTTATATTTTTTCGACCTCTCGATGTTTTGAAGATAACAAAATGTAAAAACATTTACAATAAAAATAAATGTTTACAAGTTATTAATCGTAAATTTCTATTTCAAATATAAATCACTTAAGGTATGTATAAACAAATCATTAAATATGAGTAGTGATCAAGAAAATAATTTTTCTTAACCATCACATTTTCACAAAAGTATTTTTACAAAATTAAATATATACAAAATACTTTTTAATTAAAAGAAATGTTTTATTTAAACATAAAAATTCAAATATGGCTTTTCCCCAAAAATAGAACCTGCTATAACAGATAAAACCTTCCCCACTAAAAGACAAAAAAGTGAGCGTCGGTCTAGGGCGGCTCCTTGATAGGCTTGTCGGTGCTCATATATAGCCAGGACCGCCTGCAGTAGCCGTTGGATTTTCCAGGCTATAAATAATGCACTATTCCTAGCTGAAAAAACATACCTCTTTGCATGAATTTTTATAGTTTTCTTTCTATCTCTAAAAACCTTCTTTCTCTTACTAAATTTCTTGATCACTAATATTGTTTGATCTTGTTTCAAGTGATCCAATCTCTTATTTCTCATTTCTCCTCTCCTCTCTACCAAGTGCAAGAGAAGAACATTCGTATTTGCTAAGAAATAAATTACTGTAGTTTAGTGATTTCTCATTCTTTCTTCTAAGAACCAAATCTCTATCTTGATTATCTTGTGTGATTGTGTAAATCGGATAGTGTATTAATCCAATAGTGTAGATATTGTGATTGTGTATTACTTGTGAAGTGGTAGATTGGTTCTAGCTAAGATTAGGACTCGACATTTAGCTTAGTGTCAGAAAACAACGTACGCGACGTGTAAATGGTGTTCTCCGCCTAAAGGGATCTTGTTGACATAGTGAAATCTCGAGTAGGATACCCGGGGAGTGAAGTAGGGCAAAGAGGAGCTTCGTAGCCAAACCACTATAAATCTTGGTGTCTTGGTTTGATTGTTCCTTCCCTAATCTCTTTATATTGTTGTGATTCTTACTTATTGTTTGTTTAGTTATAACTAGTAGATACATACATTATTGGTTCATATTGTTGGTTGGTTGAACATATACTCGAGTCTAACAAATTTTAGAAGTAAAATTTTAAAACGTCAATTCCCCTTCTAGTTTCTACAATAAGCTTTGCTTCTTTTAGGATTCAACTTAATATTACAGGGAAGAGATCCAGATGGTTTGGCATATGCAAGTTGATCGAACTTAATTTTGAGGTTTTGAATTGATGCTTGGTGATTTTTGTTTGCGGTCTCAAAACTATCTTTGAGATCATATAAAGTTTTCTTCACAAAGTTGTTTGTGGATTGTTGAGATCTTATAAATTCATTGAATTGTGTTTGGCGATCACGATTCTCATCAACAAATGTTGTTTTGTCTCGGTCGGAACTTCGTTCTCTTGTACACTATTTATCACGGTTTTGATCGCGATCGCGATAATCATTGTAAAACGGGTACGTCGAAATGCTTGCATAAATTTGGCTTCTTTTTTGCGCTTGTCATAGGCCTATCAACCTCTTTACAATCGAAAGTGGAATCATTACCTTCGCAGTTGTTGCATCTATCATGCATTTCTTTCATTTCGTTTTTCATGTTTTTGTACTAAGAGTCCATTTTGATGGTCAAGGCATCCATTTTAGCCATAATTTACCTTCATCGGTGAAAGCAACAGTTTTTCGAATGACGCTTTTAGGTTTTTGATTTTAGCTCATTCGAGTTTAAGTAAGACTTTGTCTTCTAGAAGTTGGTATGCTTTGTTCAGACTTTTGTAAAGGAAGATTCCTCCGGCTGCAACATTAAGAATTTATTGAGTGGGTTCATCAAGTCTATGGGAAAAGATTTTTATGATATTGCCTTTCGACAAACCATGTCCATGACATTTTCTTAATAATTTTTTCATGCGAAGCCAGGCTTCGGTTAAACTTTCTCGTTTGCTTTGAGTGAAACCTCGGATTTCTCCGAAAAGACGATCAAATAACGTTGGAGGAAAAAATCGGTTTACAAAAGCACATCGGAGTTTGTCCTATGATTTTATGGTCCCTTCATCAAGTTCATTCAACCAAGTTTTGGCTTCAACTATTAGTGATAACGGGAACATCAAGAGTCTTACGGGTTCCATTTCGGTAGGTCCGTATTTGAACATATTGCATACTTCGATAAATTCATGAATGTGTTTATGAGGATCAGATCGGATACGTCCATCAAATTAGGTTTCTTAGACAAGAGAGTCAATTGTTGCCTTTAATAGCGAATTCGAAAGCTATATCGGGTTGTAATAGCCGGACTGGGGGTTGGTGCTACGTTTTGGTTTATGGCCTACAGGGGATGATCATCAGGATCTATGTCGATGGGATCGTGTTGTTTGAAAATTTCAAGAATGAATTTAAATTCAGAGATTCCTTCAATAGGTGGAATTATTTCTCAAGGATTTTCGGATCTTAGATCTTTTTGTGAAAAAAGTACCCTTTTATTATGTTTTATTAATGGTTCGTTCGGGTTCGAAAAGTGGACTAAAACGTTCTGCCTCTGAAGAACGGGTTTTCATCCAAGATAAAACTGTGTTTGGGTATATGGTTAACAAAAGAACAAAAATCTGAATCGAGAGAGACAAATTTTGTTTTCCTGGGAGAAATGTGCGTCGCACTCAAAAGTAAGTGCGACATACTTTGGTTTAATTTTTTGGGTATTTCGTATTTGGTAAATAATTCCTGTGTTTTTTTGTCGTTTTGGGTTTATGGATTGATAAAAAGCTTAATTTTGTATTTAATTGAGAAATTATGCAGTACTTTAGGAAAAGTACCACGAATTTGAGAAAGTGTGACGTACTTAGGTTTAAGTACATCGGGTTCTTGTTTCTGAGTCGAAGTGTGTCGCATTGGGGTCAAGTGATGCATATTTGCAGCAAAAATAAAGACAAAAAACTTGCGGATTACTGATTTTACTATGGAATTCGATTTGGATTGGTTTAAAACACTTAGTAATGATAAAAGAACATATTTTAATTCCCTGACAGCGGCACCAAAAACTTTAATGTGTTTCGAAAGCTTTAAATTTATATTACTAGTTTTATCGAATTTTACCAAAACACACATGTAAAGTGTAACCCTCGTTTTATAGTATAGTTTTGATAAGAGCAGGTTGTTCCCACAAGGACTTGTATATCTTCTTTCAATTACATAATATTTCAAACTAAAACAAGAGAATTCTAAGAAAATAGCAAATAAACGGTTTTGAAGGAAATTCAATAAAGAGACAATATGATTACCTGGACAGTTCATATAATTTAGAAATGTTGGCATATGTAATGATCTCAGTTTGGATAGATATACAAGAACAAGTCTTGACTACAATTCATAATATAGCAATTCTCATCAAAATCACCTTTTTAATAAATCGTGCATAAAGAATAATCCGTTTTTAATTCAAGACTTATGTTTCTTTAATCAAATGATTACTCACAGAATTAATACAACACTTAAAGTCTAGTTAATTACCAATTTTCCTAAGCGAATGTCTCCAACTAAAGGCTAAAACCGCATAGACAAGTTTTTAAAATTGCATAACACTAATTGGTTCTTTCGACCTATCCCAACAAGTGCACAGAGCCAATATTGATAAAAAAGTGTAATAAGACTCAAAGTACAACAAGTTAACATAAGCATGAAATTAAACAAGATCAATACATATCCAAACACAACTTTACTATATTCACATATCCAAGCAATCAAAAATGGTTTAGCCAATCATGGCAAACATGTTCATGATCACAAAGAGTTTATAAGAGTAAATTAGAAACATACGAGCTCGGATGATTAGACGGATTACACAAGTGTTACAAGTAAACCGGGTATTCAAATACCAAACTAGTCTAAACCCTTATTTTAATCTGAATTACTCCTGAATTCTTGATGTTTTTCGTCTACGAAATGATAGGTATAACATGGGGAGGAAGTCTTTATTAAGTGGTGTGTTGATAACTGAACTTGGGAGTTATAAAATAAGAGGTTTCAGGTCACAAAGGCATGTCGCGCAAATTTTGCAAGTGCACCTGTGGTATATCCTATATCATAACACGGGGTCGATTCTTGGATCGAGCTAGTTTCTAGAGAGAGAAATACTTGAGAGAGAATATTCTAGAGAGAGAAAGTGTTTTCTTTTGTAAATGAATTTATGACTAGCTTGCCTCTTCCAAAGTTGGAAGAGGCTATATATAGTACTTACAATATACCGGGTATTCGTACCCGACTTAAAACCGAAATACGTACTATTAACTATTAAACTACGAGCTATAATAAACAGTAAATTCACGGGGTGACCGAGTCTTTTTCTAATATCTAACAATCTCCCCCTAAGGGAGGTCACCCATGAAAATACCAAACTTTAACTTTCTATGAGGACGGGGTCTCTTTTATAACACACGATGCTTCTTCCACTTTGCTTCACGGGTGATGTGGGATAGTTTTAATACTATCTCGCATAATCTCGTAACTTAGCTTATTTATCAAACTATTACACGCCCAATGTATGTTTATCTATTACAAGATCTATGAGATCGATAATGATCGTCACTTCATTAAACTATCAATGCTAACAATCTCTCCCTAAATGGCGATCCATGAGATCTCTTTTCACAATGATCAACACTCTAAGGCCTAACAATCTCCCCCTAAGGGAGATCATTGAGTATCTCTTTTGGTGGACATGAACTTTGAACTTTGATACGTTCTTGTCTGACTTGAGGCCTTGTACATATAATAATTTGTGCTAGTTCCTCTTTTCTAAATCAGGCTCTTGTATCTTGATCCCTTTATATCTTTTGTCTTTTACTTTGCGTTTAGAATCTTTCATCATACTGCCTTTAATGCTTCTTGTATTTTCTTAAAGACTAAAAATCTCCGCAGATATAGATCGTTTGACTTGATCCTAATCTTGATTACTTTGAAGGATTTCTTTGATTATTAGAGCTGCGAAAGTGTATTTTTGTTTGCTCTAAACTTTCATCTTTGACACTTATATCTTTGAAGCTTTAGTATGAGTATGCGGCCTTGATGGATCTGGAACAACCATGGACATCATCATTTATACATGCACATTGTAGGGAATAACAATATAAGCATATTTGGAGAATGTCTCGTCATTCTCGAATAGCTCGATAGAATCACTCTGGAATTCGTAGACGTTACCAGTAAAATACACCACACATCTCTTCATTGCCATTAATGACAACTCAAAAGTTTCAAGCTTAAAAGTTAGTTTGTCTCGAAAAACATCCCTTTCCTGAACCAAGATGTCCCCGAGTGAGCTAACAATACTGGTCCAATTGATCTTCAAAGCAACTGAAGTCAACAACACGGACTGAAGACCTCATCCCATCAAAAACACTTTGTTGTAACAGTAAACCCCCGAGATTGTAAAGAATGTTTTTCATTTCGGAAACTTACCTATCTCCTCATAACCATTTGAGAATGAGACTCGATTGGTATTTTATCTCAAGATTTAAGAAATTTTTGGAGAAATAGTCTATATATCAAATGATTGATCTGCCTAAGAATGTGTTTCGAAAGAAAGTTCATAATGACTTCTTGAGTTAGTCAAGATGCTTCATACTTGGACCAGGGACGGAGCCACGAGCACATAAACCGGATTTGCACAGATTTTTTAGCTATAATATAATAAGTAAAAAGTGAGATAAAACGAAGATTTACATAAACGATAAGACTCAAACACAATTTCGATGACATGTGGATAATAACCCGGGTACATTTATGTACATTTGAGAAACATCGTTATTTTTTTCAAAAATTAACACTACATGCAAAAAATCGATAGGTGTCCCGGGCACCCGTACACGCCTGACTCCGTCCCTTGAGCTGTGCATCAACATTATCGGTAGATAAGCTCTAAGATACTTAATATCTACATAGATAGATTTTGCAAGATTAAATATTGCTCATTTGAATCTTTTGTGATCATGCTATAATAAAATTATATGCATAAATACTAGAGATCGTAGCATAACATGCGGAAAATGATCTCAACGAATTGACAAAACTATGTTATACTTGTTGGAAATACTTACACCACGTGTGAGTTTATGGATGTAAAGCCAGGAAAGAAAGCACCATATCGAATTATGATTCCTACTGATTCTAGAAGGCACAGTTTGGTATATATATATATGCTAGTTGAACGGAAGTCGATATGTGTAAAATTTTGCATGGAATGATATAAGCAATAATTTTAGAAAGAGACTTGTATTGCATGTGGAAATTCGATAATCAAGTTTCTTTTGAAGTAATAAGTACTGTTGATTTGGTTGACCATCAGTGAATAAGAACATGAAGCAATGCGTCCTGGACCCATATGGCACATCGAGCCACACGTCTTTCTTATTAGGCTCCAAATTTACGGCTTTCTCAAGCTTCCAAAAATAAGACTCGTCTTATAAAAAGATGGCAGTCGTCCAATGTGTTTTTTTGTGTTTGTGTAGGTTTATATATTTTAAGTAGATATTGTAAAAAGAGAAACATAATTATCCAATGGAGAATGCTGCTCGTTAACTCTTATTACCCAGTCTAGAAGAATATTTAATTCTCCTAGCAATAACTTTAAATATTATTTCTTTTGCTTTATTTAATGTATTTATGGTTTGAATATTTCTATTACAAGACTCTTGTAAAATAAATGTTTAAGAATATATCTTGTTTTTTAACACAATTCCTTTTTACCAAACATACAAAATTACAACCAAAAGCATAATCCGTTTATGATGCTACTTATCTGAGTTTAGTCTATGTACGTGGGTTCAAACCCCCGTGTAACAATCGTCAAAGAGTCAGAATCATGTTTACGAAAAAAAAACATACATACATCTTTTAACATTTTTATAAAGCGCGAATGATAATGATAAAAGTGTGATTTTGCACACCTAATTATTATTTGCACACTCCAAATTTGGTATTCTAGACATTTATACCCTTATATCATTTATTGAAGTGTGCACATATTCTAAAGGATAAAAGAGTCCAGATACTCATATTTTTGAATGTATCATCAATTTTAGAGTGTGCAACTGAATCCTCTTTATCATTCGTTAACAATGAATAAACACCCCCCCCTCCCCAAATTCCAACCCTAGTTCCACAAAAACAAATAAACAATCTTTAATTTTTTATATAACGAAATCGAATGAATCCCAGGTATCATACGAAATCTTATTTATTTTTCTTCAGATCTTGAACATTTTCATTGTATCTCTGTTGCTGAAATGATTGAAATTGCTTTATGAAAATCAATTGCCTAGATATGTTTTTAATGCCATGTCTATGTAGTTAGTTTAATTCAATACTTTTGGAAGAGAAGTTTAAAACCTACCAACAAGATATATTTGTCTTTTCTTTCTAATATGTGACCAATGAGGATGGTAGACAACTGCCATAGAATGGGATTAGTTACGGAACTTATAACTTTTCAACATTTTTTTTGATCTTCTCATGATTGATATGCGTGCAAACTATGTAACTATGTAACTATATGTATATGTAACTACAGGAGGCGGAGGAGGAGAATGGGGGTGTAGTAACCATATCTATACTATTATATAAAGCATTTAAATTGTGGGGTCCATCAAAAATTTAAAATAAGGAGGTGCAATCTTGACCATCCATCTCATTTTAAAGGAATACATCATAGAGTGACATGTGTCACCTCTTAATTAAAAAAAATCACCCTTATTTTAAAATTGAAATATTTTTTTATCTATTAATTTTTTTTATGATATAATTTCATCATATTTTTTAAAATTTTGTTCTCTATAATTCAACATCCATTTTGATATATTTTTAGATTTTTACATTTTTAATGAGTTTATTTTATTTTGATTAAATTTTTTTACAACTTAAGCCCTTAATTTGAATACAAACTTGTTTTGTAAAAATTATATACATTTGAAGATAGTGTTTAATTGGTAAGAGACCGTGAGAGTCTTTTTACATGCGAGAATTGCGATGTTAATATGATGTTGCGGGGAAGCTACGGGAAACCCAAACAAACATATACAACGGACACGTATATATTCGAAGTGTTGTGAAACGAATTCACTTAGCGGGTAGTAAATTGCCGGGAGAGTTAGGTAAAAAAAATTATCACCGCTGCTATGCGCGGGTATCCAACTAGTATGAAAAAAAAAACGAATTGAACGTAAGAAATAAATCCCATGAAGCTTTAGCAATATTTTATTTTATTTTATTTTTTATTTTTTTTTGAACGACAATTTTATTAAACACTAGCAAGGAGCTAGATCAACAACAAACAATATAAGGGTTTTTAAGCCAATCGTCCCATTTGATCGATGCTTTACATCGATATTTAAACCAATAAAAAGAGCTAGAGACTAAATTATCAAAGATCAAGACCTTTTCCGGAATCTTCGCAATATTTTATTTGGTGTAACTATAACGTTAGTTACTAAATAAAACTCTCAAACTCTAAAAAATGAGGACCGTAAGAAAAGAAACTGAAACAATCCAAGTGTTGAGAAAAACATGGACATCGGTTAATTTAAGCACTCCAAGTAATGAGAAAAACTTGTGCAAGGGGTTGTAAATATGGTAAAAGCCATAAATTACCAACGTACTTTCCAAAATTTTCTAACTACTCTTTACATTTTTATTAACACTGAAACCCACGTACTTTCAAATTTTTAATCGACTTGAACCAAACGTTTATACCGTTAGTTATTATGTGGCAAAGTTAGTCCATTTAGCTAACGATCGCTTTGCATCGTTAATCCTTTAACAATAATAGTTCTTTGTATGATTTTCTCTATACGATTTTTTACGTTTTCGCTCGTTTTTTAAGTTTTCGTCCGCTTTTTACGATTTCTTCTGGTTTTTTACGTTTTCGTCTGTTTTTTTATGTTTTCACCCGTTTTTTTACGTTTTCGTTCGTTTTTTTACGATTTCGTCTCGTTTTTTACGTTTTCGTCTGTCTTTTTTACGTTTTCGCCATTTTTTTACGTTTTCGTCCGATTTCTTACACTTTCGTACATTTTCTTACGTTTCCGTCTGTTTTTTTACGATTTCGTCCGATTTTTACGTTTTTGTTTGTTCTTTTACGCTTTCGCACGTTTTTATAAAATCTTCGTTTGTTTTTAATCGTACGAAAACGTAAAAAAAGGCAAAATAATAGACGAAATCGTACTAACACGGCTAAAATCGTACGAAAACCTAAAAAAAAGACGAAAACATAAAAAAATGGAAGAAAACGTCAAAGATAGAGAGAAAACGTAAAAAACAGACAAAAAGGTAAAAACAAAAGAAATTTTAAAAAACCAGACGAAAACTTAAAAAAGCGAACGAAGACGTTTAAAAAATCCAGACGAAATCGTTAAATAAGGACGAAAAACGTTGAAAAGAGGACGAAAAAACGTTTAAAAAAGGCGAAGAAAACGTAAAAAAATAAAGGGTGGAAACGCAAAAAAAATAGGCAAACAAAAAAAAAAAAAGACGTAAAAATAAACCAGACGGAGAATCGTGAAAATATGGACAAACGTAAAAAAACGAACGAAAACGTAAAAAATGGGATGAAAACGTAAAAAAAAGGGCAAAAACGCAAAAAAAAATGAAAACGTAAAAACGAGACGAAAACGTAAAAAGTCATATAAAGAACTATTATTGTTAAAGGACTAACGATGCAAAACCATCATTAGCTAAATGGACTAACGGTACAAACGTTTGGTTCAAGTCGGTTAAAAATTTAAAAGTACGTGGGTTTCGGTGTTAATTAAAAAGTAAAGGGTTCAAGTCGGGAAATTTTGAAAAGTACGTTGGTAATTTATGGCTTTTACCCTTGTAAATAATCTACAAAGTCTTGTAACCTTTTTACTTAATTACATGTTTATACCTTTTAGTCTAAGATGCAACAATATATCGATAAATATTCATATAGATTTTATTGGTGTTGGGACAGTTGTAATCAACTAACGCTTTTTATTTCAATTTTCATGGTATCGGTTTCAAAGCTCGAAACCTGCCTTTTGCAAGGATGAAACCATCATAACCACAAAAAACAAGGTCAAGATTAACATGCACGTGCAACTGCTAAATAGTTGTCTGCGAAACGCAGGTTTCCATCTTTGAATTCGAGGCCAAATCAATTGAAATAAAAAGCGTTAATCGATTACAATTGTCCCAACCCCAATAAAATCTATATGAATATTGATCGCTATGTTGTTGTATCTTAGATTATAAAGTATGAGTATAAACATGCAATGAAGTAACAAGGTTACAATACATCGTAGATTATATATAACCCTACACAAGTTTTTCTTAATACTTGGACCGATTAAATTAAACGTTGTCTATGTTTTTCTCTAACACTTCGACTGTTTTAGTTTCTTACTGTCGTCATTTTTTAGAGTTTAAGAGTTTCATTTCGCTAATGCTTTAGTTTTACTAAAAAATATTGCTAAAGCTTCTTGGGATGTATTTGTTACATTCATTTTCTTGCAGATATGGGTACTTACTCTGCCCATTATCCTCCTCCGCCTCGTGTAGTTATTGAGCTTGAGCTTGCAGGCATATCAATCCTAAGAAGATAAATAAAAATGTTCAAAAGTTACAAAATATTGCTAAAGCTTCTTGGCATATCAATCCTGATAGTATGGTAACAAAAACTCTTGAATATATACCATGCATCAAACTGAAATAAAAATACAACATTGTTAATGATGATATGTTTCCACAACATACACCTTTTAAGGGTCATTTAGCCCTTTAAATCATGTATATTTAACCATGTTGTTAGCCTTATTTTTATATAAGTCAACAAGAACGGTTATCTTAGTCATTATTAGTCTTCGCTTGTAATAGGCTAGTCGGGTTTAACGGGCTTGAACATTAAGCTAATATTGTCTACGTTTCGGGCCAAAGCCCAACAAATGCCAAGCCCGACCCAAGCTAGGAAAGCCCACGCCATACTTGATGGCTTGGACTATAAATACCCTTCACCTCATGTGGTGAAGGGTGTTGGTTACCATTTTCTCACATTGTGTAATCATACCACCCTTTTCCTTCATTCTCTCTCTCTGTCTCTATCTTCATGGTTTCGTATGGTAATATTATGTGTTAGGATTAGTATAGATTTGGGATAACACATGTATTGTTCCAAATGGCTTCTTTTTGAGTTTTAAGTACATGAGATGCAAACAGAATATATACAATATATACACGTGACTTGAGCTCAATTTGACAGCCTCACAACCTTAACGGGACAGCGTCACAAGCTACAAAGGGACGATGTCAAACTATGGCTATGGAAGAAAACCTTAAATATCGATGGCGAGGTGTCGGCGTCACACCACGTAGTCACACCCTGTTCATTACATGTACTTCGCATTTTTTTCATAATTAGTGCGAAACTTTTGAGATACAAAGCCTAGATGTTTTTTTACAGTTTTAAAGCTAAGCCTCTTCTGGCATGGTGAAACCTCATGTATATCTCGTCAATACAAGATACTTAAAAAGATTAAGGCCTAAAGCGATAACGTTGATAGCTTTACCTTTTAGCCACCCTTATTCCTAATAGGATCAACAAAATAAATTATCTAAGAGAACTGTACCATACTCATTTTAAGAGAATGGATCAATTTTCATCGAGTTACCAAACTGAACCAAGCGCGGTTATGTATGCGCATTTAAATCTAGGCGCGTGAGATTTTTTCTTTTGTCGAATAAATGTATCTTTTGTCAAACAGAAAATTATGATAAAAGATAAGGTAGTTGTCTTTTTTTTCAAATAAATGCATCGATATCTACTTTTGTAAAAGATAGCTGCTTTTAATTTACATATGCCTACCCATAATACACTTATTCACATTTAATTTACACGCATGAGCTTTTTATTGTATTTCTAAATTTAGAAGCGCGCATATACTAAGAAGGCACACAAACTTTTAAAAGTGCGCTTGAGTTTGTCAATATATGAGTTGTGTCTTAGGTTTTTTAATTTTTGGCTTTTTTTACGCGCATGAGGTAAGTGCATATTAAATTTTGTTTATTTGAAGCGCGCCATTATTAGAAATGTGCCACTTAGTTACTTTATGTGTGCCCTACAGGTTCAACGATTATAAACTTGTGGACGAGACGGGTAGGGAGCATTGACCAAAAATCCACTTTGGTAAAATAGATACGCATTGTTCATTTTAAAAATGCGCTAGCATAAAAGGTTGGTTTAAAAAATTCTTTTAACAATATCAACTGAGATTAAAAAAAGAAGCTAATAATCACCTAATATCATAAGCTTACCCAAACAACTCATAAATCACACTCCTCCGCCAAAATCTGTCGATAATGCTTTTCTTAACCTAACTTTGAGCTTATTATTTCATCATCAATTTAATAATACATTTATGTTTTTATGTGTTTTTTTATATATACAGAAATGGTTGACAAAATTGAGGAAGGGCCTAACCAGGAACATAAGAAGTAAGTGCGATATTTATCATCATTTTTCTGTAGTTTTGCTTATCGAATTTAGTTGTTACGTGATTTAGGGAGTGTTTGTTTTCTAGGTATGGAAATGAGGGGATGGGTTTGATTACTTTAGAAATTGTGTTTGGTTTGTAGGTTTAGATTTTAATTTAGGAATCAAACCCAAAACAACATGCTTTGCTGCAAGGAATGACAAGGAACATAAATGGGTATGAAGGAACCAATAGTTACACATGTAGTTAGACAATTGAACTTTCTTTAAAAATACATTTAGACACTAAAATAACTAATTTATTGTCAGGTGTGTCCTTTCTTATTATACAAACACTTACACAATTCGTTACGTTTTGTACCAAAATAATAGGACCAAACGTCAACCCTAGCTCTAATTCATTTCCATCAGCTAACTTCCACCAATGTCTATAAAGCATATATTATCTTAAATTTACTAAAGAAAAATAACAAACTACTCTATTAGCTTGAGACATATATTTAGTGATGTTAAGGCACAAATATCCGCCAAAACAAATGTTAACATAATGAAGACATGAGAAAGTCAGTAAATCTACAATTAGTATCAATTGGTCCCCTGATCAACTACAAAGTCCTTGTTACAAGGTTAACCGTAAGGTAGGAAATCATCATTGACCAACTAAAAGCAACATAGTAAGGCTTCATATAATCAAACATCTGAAATATGTTCTGATATATAAGCTTTCATTGATGACAGTTTATAAAGATAGCAATTGGGCTTGTTTATGAAGTATGATATACTTATGCATAAAAAAAGTCAATAGCTACTCATATTTTTAAACATGCATGATCAATTGTTAGCTATTAATTTTTTTTAAATATGCATGATCAATTGTTAGCTATTAATTTTTTTTAAATATGCATGATTAATTGTTTAAACATGCATGTTTTTGTATATTTAAACTTATGCATGATCAACTGTTTATACATGCATGATCAATTGTGTTGGGATTTAAATAAACTGTTAACCATTAACACTACGAGTACGCAGCGGATATGGATCAAGTACGGTGAATATGATTAACACACATAATAAATAAACATAAAAGGTAAACAAGAAAACTAACCCTTGAAGATCAACTGCAAATGTAAGAAAACCAAGAACTAAAAACCCTTTTGAAACTAGTGACTAAATTGTCACCTTTACGGTTGCTCACACAACACGTCGAACAAGCACATCACGATGCTAGTCGTTACTTCACGTCTCTCAAACACCAAGTGTTACTTTGTTTCTTGAACCAAATATCACAAACAACCCGTATATAATACTTGTTCTAGATCCGATCCAAATACCTAAGTGGTATACGTTTGAATCGAACAAGAAACAAAAAGAGAGAAAGAAAACCAAAAGCGACCTTCATGGGACTCGAACCCTGGTCTGCTGCAACAGAAGTGCATGAGACAACCATTGGACTAAATGTCCTTTGGTGTACTTGTATTCTGTTCAACAAAACCTTTATGCGAAAATCGAGTATACATATTAATTGCTACTTCATAGATACGTATGAAATAGAATTGCATGCATACATTTAATATATCATCTGATTGTCACAACAGGAGGAAAAGAGATATATTTAGGGTTTTCATTATTTTGGTGTGTGTATATTTTGTGGACGACTAACTAGAATGAGAAACAAGAGATGTATTTATAATATCTAAACTTGTCCTCCAAGTTTAGCTAGTCACATCCTAAATTTTCTCAAATACGACACTCACACCACCTCCTAGATTCTTCTATAGACCGGCCACTTAGGGAGGGAGAACGAGGGTTTTGTTTTTCGACTTTTAAGTCCCTCTCTTTATATTTAACATTTAATTAGTCAGTTTATAATGTCTAACAGTTAAACCAACAAACGTTAAATTATTTCGTGAAACATATTATATATTTAATAAATATAAACGAGTTACATATATTAAATACATAATAAACGTACTCTTCGTGTCTTAACGCGCGTGCCCCCAATAGGCACACACATTTCTAGTCGTATAGGTGCTAATCCAACTAACATATTCCAACAGCTCCTACTTGGGAGTTGGAGTAGCAGACTGCCCATATACTAACGATAGAAACGTCTAGCAACACACACATTCGTTTTTAAAACTAAAAATGTCCGAGATCAAGTTTCAAAAACATTCTCAGTAGCATGGTTATGTATCTCTTGCTTTAATCTTCCCTTTGTTCAGATACCGTTAAACCATGGATATGAATCCTAACTCATTCCATATAGTTTAACCATTTAGATTCTCGTTATAGAACTTAATATAGATATACCAAATGTAATCAAGAATCATCTTGCATTACCCTTTGGGTGCGGCCACACAATTATCTGATTAATTCTGGATGTGGGTGGGTGGACAAGATCCAAAAGAAAATCTGTTAAAGATAAGATAAGCAGCCATGGGTACAAGATAGAGATAAGCATTGGTACAAGATTCGTCAAAAAGAGTATGACGACATGGGAAGAAATGATTTATACATCCTTTTACCCAAAAACGTACTTATAAAACAGGAAAACACTCTTTTGAGGCCCGAAACGACCCCGAAAGGCCAAAAAGTGACACAGCTCAACTCACACAAAGTAGTGAGCCTTGCCCGTTGGGTTGTTTCCGAGTGACCATGCAAATTTCAGCCAAATCCGACACAGAAATTTGTTTTGCCGCAATATAAATTTTGTTGCCGCAAAATGAATTTGTTGCCGAAAAATATATTTCTTGCCGAAGTTCAGCTCGTTGACCGCATCTCAATCGAAAACGCTCCTTTACGGGACCTCTCACAATAGAAAAGTAAAATTCGAAAAAAAAAGGTCGGGTTGAAACCGGTTCGAAAACCCGGTATAAAAACCGGTGGAAGCTTGAAAAACCTAAACCGGTTCCAAACCGCCAGTTTGACCACAAACGGAAACCGATTTGTTCAAAACTGGTGTTGACCGGTTCGGTTTTCCGGTTTCAAACCGGTGCCGGTTTGAAAAACTGATTTTTTTGTGCACCTCTATTGTCAATCTCCTAAAAAGTAAATACGATACGAGATGTGATAAGCCCTTTAAGCATACAAGCGGACTTCAAAATCAAAAGAGAGAAACTAGACTTTAATCACTTTTTCACTTTCCCTATTTGTAAATGTAAACAAGCAAAAGAACCCGCGCGTTGCGGCGGGGCTAATTTTTTCTTGAATAATTTTTTTTTACGTTTCAGGGTTTTTTTTGCAATGCGTTATGGCGGGGCTAATTTTTAATATTTTCCTTTTTTGTATGATTCGGGGAAAAAAAATTTGCGTTGGGACGGACTAATTTTTTCACGAATATTTTCTTTTTTTGGGACGGTTTTGTAAATTTTTTTACGGGAATCTTTGTGTAAGAAAATCGTAAATAGTTAAAAGGTGAGGGTCCGTTTTGTATTTTTTTTTTACTTTGGGCAAGATTTTAGGCTATTTTTGGGTTGTTTTTTTTTTTTGCTAATTTTTTCCCGGATATTTCCTTTTTTTGTACGATTTGGGAATTTTTTTTGCGTTGGGACGGGTTAAATTTTTCTCGAATATTTTCTTTTTTTGGGACGGTTCGATATCTTTTTTTTTGGGCCGATGAATGTAAAAAAGTTGTGAACAATAAAAACTTGACGTGTTTTTTTTGTTAATTTTTTACGGGATTTTTTGTGTAAGAAAATCGTAAATAGTTAAAAGTTGAGGGACCGTTTTGTATTTTTTTTT